>CAHIKZ030002722.1:4985000-5062500 GCA_903632075.3 Acanthosepion pharaonis | reverse complement strand
AGTTAAACAGCTATGGAGTATATATTAATAAATACACATATACCTATGTTTGTATTGCAACTTAAAATTTCCTGATTTCTCAAGTCGTCAGGCACATATGGCCATTGGTCCGCTTATAAACGGACCAATGGCCATATGTGTCCGACAACTTGAGAAATCATGATATTTTAAGTTGAATTACAAAATGTAGATATATGTGTATAAGAGAGATTTTCTCTGGTCCCAAATTAGATATAAGAGATATTTTCTCTGGTCCCAAATTAGAACCTGTGTTAATGTATATAAAATAGACCAAACCCGGATATAAGAGAAACCCGGATATAAGAGACTTCTTCTCCGGTCCCGACCCCTCTCTTATATCCGGGTTATACTGTATAACAAAGAAGCCAAATAATATTAACAAAGGACACATTTTAGTAGATGACACCAAATTTGTATATAGAACACAGTGCAACGACAGACTCAAAACGCTGGAGGCTGTTGTAATAAAAGAGAAGTAGTCAATTTAAAGTAAGGTATGTTTCTCCATAGGGAATAATATATTTAAGTGTGTTTTAAAGAAGAAATGCCTATAAAAATTCACTCGTTTAAATGACGTCAACTTGAGTGGGTTGAAATTGGTTCCAGCAAACGTGAAAACGCCGGAGTTAAAGAAAAACAGTTGCGTAAACATTCAGAAAATACAATCCTTGAAAACGAATGTAGTAACATTCGAAAGTACTCGGGGAAAAAGAAAATAAATATAATCTTTGGTAAATTTACAGCTGACATAATACAACTAGTCCGGAATTTTGAAAAATTAAATAAATCTTTCATAGGTAAAACTTGTTGATATTATTCAGCCAAAAATGTTTTTACACACACACACACACACACACACACACACACACACACACACACACACACACACACACACACACACACACACACACATATATATATATATATATATATATATTAGTAAAAGGTTTGTCACTTAGCTGATTGATGTTAACTTTAGCATCCCGACTCAGGAGTTTCGTAGACGGATGGGTCCGTCCACTCGTCAAGGGCTCTCAGTAATTGACTGCTTATACTTCTCGATTTATCTTTTTTATATGCATTTATCATTGGTGCAATTTTTTTCATAGTGTGTGTGTACGTTTGTGCGCATGCGCCGATGCACCTGTCTGCGCAAATGTGTGTACGTGTAGGGTGCCGTATATATATATATATATATATATATATATATGTGTGTGTGTGTGCGCGCGCGTAAAAAATCAGATATAAATAAATGTTTCCGTAAAGGCATTATTAATAAAAAAAATTGTTGAAATTTTGAAAAATACAATAAAAAATTAAGCAGGCAATCCATGTCGGTTGGATTCAATATAACTTGTTTGAATTATTTCTTGGTACCTAAAAATACATTATTTAAACTAGACAGCCCTGCGGCGAGCATGAACAATGACACCCCTAAACTTAGACGTACTCTTAAAAATAGAAATCACTTTAACCAGCGTTAAGGTCCGGCGTCTCAACGCCGAAAGAAATAATAATAAAAAAATGATGCTCTAAATTCCTCCACTACCTCCGATAACTACACAGAAATGCAAAATAACCTCTCGTTAACAAGGAAAAAGGAATTACTAAGGAAATTTATATAAAGTAAAGATATATTTTCCAAACAATTTATACAAAGGAAAGATATTACGGTAGCAGATGTCGTACGGTCTCCTCAAGGGTGAAGAAGAGACTTGAGGCTACGGAGGTATGGTTCTACAGAAGGATGCTTAGGATACCATGGACCGAACATGTGAGCAACGATCAGGTTTTGGAGAAAATGGAAACAAGGAGGAAGCTTATACTTAACATCAAGAAGAGGCAACTGAAATTTCTAGGACACGTAATGAGAAAAGAAGAGACTCGAGGCAACGGAGGTATGGTTCTACAGAAGGATGCTTAGGATACCTTGGACCGAACATGTAAGCAACGATCAGGTTTTGGAGAGGATGCAAACAAGGAGGAAGCTTATACTTAACATCAGGAAGAAGCAGCTGAATTCGGGGATACGTAATGAGAAAGGAAGGCTTGGAGAATCTGATACTCACAGGGCGGATAGAGGGAAAGAGAGACAACGTGACATACTTAGCGGACTTAAGCAAGTGGATGACAGAACAGGGTTTGTGAGAAGTAGCAAAAGGACAAAACATATTGAGAACTACAAGGGATAGGAGGAAGTGGAGAGCCATAATCGCCTACGGCCTGAAGGGACACGGCAAATAAAAGATCTAGCTACCAACTTGACGAACAAGAAAAGGGATTCCTTAAACGCGGTTCGAACTACCTTCTCTATTTTAACATCAGCATAAAAAACAAAAACATCGCAAAAAAAAAAAAAAAATCAGACGCTAAAATTCTATCCCGAACATCCTACAGTTAGAAAACGATAAATCCCGACCCTCCCCCCGTATTATGAACCGTACTTAACAGAGAAGCCATAAAATTAAGACATAACCGCAGAAAACGGACTCAGCTCATGACCAAAGAACTAAGACAAGCCTGCATCGAACATAGAAATAACAAAACACACATTAATTAAGAAGAACAACGAATTATTTTAAACAAGACCTTTTATAATGCTAAACGAATCCCTATTTTCGAAAACAAATCTAAAAACTAAAGGCAAACACTACTAGCTTCCTCAGGGTACAGATAAATGATACATCAACTCTATACTTCTAAAGTCACCACCTAAACTCTGAAATTTGATTTACTATTTATTTATTTCCACAATAGAAGTAGATAGGTTCGCTTATCGTCAGGTTCACACCCTCCTCCCAGTCATTTGAACAGTTATAAGGAGTTTACCCTTTGTTTCCTGTTTAGGATTCGGTTTCCGATTCCTTCTAAAGCTTTTTTTTTCAGTCACTTTCACTCCCAGTAGCCCCCTTTTATCTAAGTGGCATTATCACCTTTCATAGGGGGAATTGATTTAAAAAAAAAAAAGTGAAGAAATAAACTTATTACAGACAATAATACTGAAATCGGATTCATATAACTTCACAAAATTGTGGAGGTGTATAACCACGGATATCTGTATGGCAACTTAAAACATACAAACCTAGCTCCCTTCTACGTCTTCACAAATCTCTAGCCCTATCACCAACTGATCCTATCATACTTATCAAATAAATATAGTGTTTGGTAACTTAAAAGAACTATTAAAGAAAACTCTAATCTTCCCTTTATCTTTAAAAAAATTTAAAGAGTCATTTCACCCACCTTAAGCAAGGCGATAATGTCACTAAGATACCAGGGATTACTGGGAGTGGAAGAGAATGAGTAGATTTTAGCAAGGAGAAAGAAGAATAAACGAACAGGATTCAAGGAGTCAGAAGATGGCGATTGACGTTGTATTCAAAATTTTGGAGATTGTAGGTAGCAGAGAAGCAAGAAATCAGAAGGGAGTTCCACAGACGAAAAGAGCGAGAGAAGAAACCATTAGAATAGAACTTACGGTTCGGGGTAACTATTTCAACAGTAAAACGATGTGACCAAGTAGAAAATCTAGTAGAAAGCTTAAATTAACGTGGTCGAGGTACCAACGATGAGAGATGAAAAATTGATATAAAATATTAATAGAAAAAGAGGCAAGTCACGTCACGGCGGTTGGAAAGTGACTGAAGTCGAGATGCCAGGTCAGGAACGATAACATTACAAATCCTTCTTTGGATTTTGTCTAGAACCTCTCGATATATAGCCGGAACACCAATCCAGGTATGACAACAATATTCAATGCACGGATGAATGGTAGATTTATAAATGTGCAATATGGAATCTGATGTGAAAAAATGTTCAGCATGACACAGTGAACCAATTTTTTTAGTAGCAGAAAACACAATGAACTGCCCCCCTTTACTTATGAATTAATAATAGAATCATTTTCCTTGACATGTTTTAGACGCCTACAGACATAATTTTATTACTTCATATAAAATACCACAAACAAAATCTCATCTTCTTTATTACAAAAGTGAATGTCCTGAGAGATATAAAATGGCTGTTATAAAAAACATGATTATCCAAGCAAAAAATAATTTCTTCTTTCCACACATTATTTTATAAAGAATTGCGAATCATAAAATAAACACTAAACAATAATTTCCGCAACCATATTAGTAACAAGCAAATAAGCCTTAAAGAATTTTTTAAAAGTATGACGCAAATAGCCATCCTGGTATAAACAACAAAAAGATATCATTAATCAACTGTAACTTGATTCACCTTGATTATAGGCAAGATGAAAATACCATTAAAATATAATTTGCCAGCACATATCACTTATTGATTGCAATAAACACTTTAGAAGTATCAGCTACTTTAACAAGTTTAAAACATCTCACTTTATCGTTACCAATAATCCGCTAAATGCAAATATTGTTTGCACATGCATCACACTCTCTCGTAGGTTAACTTGTCACTTATCGAAACTTAGTGCAATTTTTCATTTTATTCAATCACTTCATCATGACCAATGACTCGCGACCCCCAAACCAAGCCTACGCAAAATAATAATATCTCTTATGAATTCCGGAGTCTTTTGGGAGATTGTACGTATGTTATACCTGACGCACCTATTCTATTATTAACAGACTTTCCCACACATAATAAGTAGTAGTAGTAGTAGTGGTCGCCAGTTGGGCTCAGTGGTGTTGAGCGAGTCAGTCCGTCGATATCGGACATTGAAGTACCAACCATCACAACTAGATTGCTGCATCATTAACTCTTATTTCAAGTTCCTAACGTTTTGTACGTCGAACCTAATTTAGGACGACTTATTGAAATACAAGCCTCCACTGTGAAAACTACTCTACAACAACGTACAATGACAAAAAAAAAAAAAAAAATGAGACCAAACAAACAAACAAAACAAAAAAAGAATACGCTAATTGCAAATACTGCACCACACTCTTTCTTAGATTAACTTGCCACTTATCGAAACTTAGTGCAATTTGTGCACATATCGATAATCACATAAACGGAACCGAAATACAACAATTAGCATGAGACAAATACCAAAATATTAAACATGTTATAAAGAAAAAAATTAAAATACTCAAAACTGTTAATATTATACAAAAAAAAAAAAAAAATTAAATAAAGGGTCTTTCATAACAGGAGACATTGAAAAATCTGTATAATATATTTAATATGTAAATGAAATACGCTTAAAATACACATATGCTTGTTTCCAATGATATCAAGCTCTGTGAAACCGTTCTACACATGCTGTCACTTACACGATACACGTATATTTGGGCTTGAAATGTAACGTTCCAAAAAATAGCAGTATGTAGCTAGCAACCCTTGCTACAATACTGATAACATTTAGTTCTTGATAATGACTGAGGTCCTGGAAAGAATTTGTAGAAAAACATGAATTTTTGACAGTTTATCGATAATTTTCATCAAAATGTGCAAGAACTTATAAGAAAATTGGGAAAAAAATCAATCAAAAACCGTCAGACCTTGTCGCTTAAATTTAAATATAAATTGATTTCTTCTCGGAACGAAACGCGTCATTGTACAGTTTTTTTATTTTGTCACTCGTTCGCTCTCTATTATTCTGATCATCGTCGTTGACAGAACTCGTTGCCGAATATTGGGGTGGTCATCGACATTTCCTTCTGTTTGAAATGAGATCTATGTTGGATCTGAAGTGACGTCCGCGGACACCACATCGTAGAGCTCTGGCTTTTTCTTCGGCTCTCTTCGGCTCTCTTCGGCTCTTTTCGGCTCTCTTCGGCTCTTCTATTTGGCTTCTGGCGTTTTCGAAGGATGTTGTTTTTTCGTGGATTGCTCTTCTCCAATTGGTTCTTTCTGCAGCTTCCGTCTCTTAGTTCATCGAATCAATTTCTGTTCTCAGCATTATTCTGACACACACACACACACACACACACACACACACACACACACACACATACACATATATATATATATAAAATTAACTGATTTAAAATATGATTTTAAATCAGTTAATTTATAATATTAATGCTCTGTAAATTTACATTGAGCACTATTTTGTAAAAAAAAAAAAAAAAAAAAAAAAAATAATATCAATAAGGACACCGGATTACATATCTTACTGTTCTTTCTTTTTTTATTTAAATATATATATATATATATATATATATATATATATATATATATATATATATATATATATATATATATATAGGACTCTCCGTCGTATTCGACGTATGAGTGTCAAGCAGCTCAGTTCCTAGGAACCAACAGTCCAGACACCAGTACATATGTATGATTTCATTATAGTGGTGAAGGCTTTGTGCAGAACCAACCACACTTCTTGAAGAATCGAATACAGAGACCTGCTGCACAAGGTCCCCAAACAAAGGTTTTGAATTCAGAGTTGTCCTTCTAGACCAGTTGCCATCAAAGGCCATAGAACCCAGTCTGTCCTGCTATTCACCCATAGTTGGAGGGTGAACGAGAGGATTAATATCTTTCCCAAGGGTATTAGCACGTAAGTGAATGTAATGGATTCGACTAGAATTCGTACTCGGCTCTCCGATTCCTCAATCCGAGCCGCTAACCACTGAACTCCTCATATATATATATATATATATATATATATATATATATATATAAAAGAAAGAATAGTAAGATATATAATCCGGTGTTCTTATAGATATTTTTATTTTTACAAAATAGTGCTCAATGTAAATTTACGGAGCATTAATATTATAAATTAATTGAATAAAAATATGGTTTTTCCGCTACACAGTTCTAACCATGTTTCAAAAATGGAAGGTCCAAATTTAATTTTGTAGTTAAATTAAAGACATTAGTTCCATTTCATCCTCAAGCGAATTTTGGAGTAACTTTTAAAATTACTGGGTTTTAAAGACAGCAAAAATCATAATTCACGTTTCCAAGGATACAAACATGGTTAGAACTGCGTAGTGGAAAAAAAATATATTTAAATCAATTAATTTCTATATATATATATATATATATATATATATATATATATATATATATATATATATATATATATTATTTTTTTTCTAAAGTCATCCTTTTGAATTTAAAAACACTAAAATGGTTATGTGTACTACAAGTACTACGCTTAAATTCATAAAATCTGGATACCGTAGAGGAAAGTAATATTTATTTTGTTGTAATACCGTAGAAGAAATTTCGTCAGACCAATTATCATGAAAGTATTTATAGAAAAAGCCAGAGGGAAGCTACGTTACAGAGATCTGAAAGTGACTGAACCCGAACTGCCAGATCAGGACCAATAATATTGCTGATAGTTTTGGGGATTTTATCAAAGAGCTGAAGGTAAATATCAAGGGCACCAGACCATATGTGACAGCAATATTCTAAGCATGGACGAATTGTAGACTTATAGATATGTATGATAGATTCTGGAGAGAAAAATTGTTGTGTTATGAAAATGTTTAAGCAACGTCAACAATTAAATAATTAAAATTTCATATTTTTTAATTTTTACATATTTTTATATTTCAAACAATTTCTTATAACTTTTATATAATGTCCTTCATCTATAATCTTGTCTTTCTTGGTTCTAAATGTGTGGGCGTCTGATATTGTTCCGATCAACAAGCCTAAACCAGTTATAGCACATATTGGAGACATATTTTCATATTGACTAATTGATCTCGCAACAAACTGACTGGCGTCAAACTGTCCTAGGATCTTTCGTCAGTTAAGATTTTTTTATCTCAAATAACTGACCGATCTATGTATTGTAACTGAGGAAGTCTGGCTTAAGAGATACTGACACAATGGAGATAAAATAGGATGTTGTAGAATAATGAAAATAAAGTTGACAGATAAATAAAAGAAACAAAGGAAAGCGGATGCAATTGAAATGAAACATTTCTGGATTAGGTTGTGGGTGCGTGCAGGAGAGAGAACCTGAGATAAAGTTCGGAGTGGCCGACTAACATTAAAAACAGATTACGTCGGATCGATACAGGCATGTCATGGAAACAAGCATTAAGAAGCATTACAAGGGAAATTGCATGCTCAAAGGTGCGAGGACATGCTGCCACCCAAGTTTAAGAAATTCACATCAAGTCACGAGAAAGAAGGTTCGCATATAGTAATCATCATCATCATCATCATCATCATCGTGATCATCATCATCATCATCATCATCATCATCATCATCATCAGTCCCATGACCGTGTGTGGTCATAGGGTCGCAGCGTAGCTGAGCCCGTGACCAACTCCTCCTTATAACTAGGTTGCGTGCCAATATCAGATTATCAGAATGAAGTTTCATCCCATTTTTTTCTCTGTCTGCCTTTCCGTCAAAGAAAAAAAGAAGAAGAGATAATATAAACGTAATAATTAATAATACTAATACTAATACTACTAATAATAATACCGATGTATTATTATAATGATGGTAATAATATCAGTATAACAGTAATAATCATAACCCGACAATGATGGCAAACAACGTTGTCCAGAGCGATACTAAACATCTCATTCGATTTTCTAAGAATTTTGTGCAAATGAAGATGTAAGGGACAATTGTGAGACTAATTTAAAATCTTTTAAAGAAATAAAATTGTTGGGGTTTACCAAGTACATTGGTACAACATTTTACCCAAACGTTAAAAGCAACAACAACAACAACAACAAAAAAGGCTAGGGAGAAGTTGGAATAATGTAAATGAAAGGTTTTATTTTGTACAAAGAAAGCACACTAACAAGGTTTAGAAATAGGTTACATGCTTTCTTCCAAACCATGAAAAAGCAAGTCTAGCGAATATTATAAAATAACTCATAATTTCAGTACGTCATTTGGTAAAAACGCTGTGCTTTTTCCACGTGGCTGAGAAGCATCCTTCATGGCCTTCTGCCCCCGTACAGACTAGTGCGTCACTCAGTAGCTTACATGATCGGTCAAGCGAGACGCATAGTAATTAGAGAACAAGAAGGAAAGTTAACTCAATATATATAATTCACTTACACATAAAACATAATGAAAGCATTTTTTCAGAGGTGAGACGTTGTTTAGGTGACATCAAACTGTTCAGAGAATTGCTCTAATTCTATGCTACGAGTACAGGTACTATTTTTCTGGTTTGACGTCACTGTACTTGATAATAATACTCCGTGATTGTCATAGGGCTAATATAACAGAACATCATTTCTGGTGAGGTTTTCTTTGGTCACTAAGAAAAGGCTTCTTGTCGACTTTCTGTGTTTGTTGATATTTTTTTAGGGTAGATGTTCTGTTGATAATTTACCTGGGGGACTCTTTTCATGCGACTGTTAACCAAACAAAGAAAAACAGGAATAGGGTTAAGTATAAACTTATTGTTACTTTGAAAGTAGCCGTTTTTAAAAGGAGTTATGAGGAGAGAATTTTAGAAATAGGGTAAGAGAATTTCATGTTTGCTATCGCAGAACAGAGATTAGGTGACCGAGTTAAACTGATCTGGAAGAAAAGCTGCTTTCGGATCTAGAACTTATGAATATAAGAAGATAAGTCGGCATCTACATAGAAATACAATTTTCTGTAGTAAAAATATCTCAAGAAGCGTAAAAATAATAATAAAACACACACACACACACACACACACACACACACACATATATATATATATATATATATATATATATATATATATATATATGCATGTTTCATTAAAAACGACAGACAAGGTACTACGGTTGAGCTTTTTATTTAATTTTTCTTGTGTTCTGACAAGAGCTTTCTTTTCTGGACAAAGAGTGTGTAAGAACTGTCCGAATGTTCTGTATTTCCGAGCGCTTTCGGCTATACCTTTAGCCATTATCAAGGATGATTTGATTATCAGATTAGCGCAAAACCAAACCCTTTATTAAATCCATCAGGGTAGAGTGTTCGCATTCCGTTGTCCACAACAAGGGGAAATAACTCGTATCGCTTAATTTTTCTTGTGATGTCGCTTACCCCTACCCACTGAATAAAAGTATATGCCTTTATTTATGCACTACCCAAACCAACTCAGAAATTGAACTCACGACCACCTTGGATCGAAATCACGCTTATCCACTATCCGTAGGACAATTTAGTGACTTGAAAGACACTCGAAGAAGACCAAAGTGTGCAAAAGTTATATATATATATATATATATATATATATATATATATATATATATATATATATATATATATATATATATATATATATATATATATATATATATATATAAACTATGATGAAAAAAAAATTACCCACTGTCAGTGTATTCCGCGTCTGCAACTTTGGTAGTGTTGAGCATGTGTTGCCACAGAGTTGCGCTGTAAGCAACCAGTCTAGAACCCAGCGCCACGTTCCGCATCATAGCACAAATCACGGCAGAGGAAGTCGAATAGATGCTACACTGACCCTGTATTTATCTATTCCCCACCCCCCTGCGGGGGTAGGATTTGACATAAGGTCGGTTTCATGTTAATACGCGTACGTAGGTGCCAAGTGCAAAAAATCACCCAATCCCCGCGACCACACGCATCCGAATATTTCGGCTCTCCTATTTTGGTGCAATAAGCGAGGTTTCTACTAAATGGTTGAATCTTCCTCGCTTTCCTCATTAAGTTTGAGCTGTCTGAATGCGGAAACACGGTGATGATGTCCGCTCCTGTAATATGGGAAAATAACAGATACTACATTTTGATTTATTATTTACTTGCTTTTCCACGATGACGGAATTTGCCATGGAGCTTGTTTAACGCCGACTGCCCAGTACAAAAAATTGTTCAGTTGCCACGACCATTGTCACGCTGGCGTTAGCATCCGTCAACGACTCATCTGCAGTGCAGTGAGAGAGGTGCTGCAAGAAACACAACAGGGGGGAAGAGAATAAATCCATCACTTTGATCCCAGCCCAAACGCTTGAGAACGTGCATTCCCATCGTGGGTAAAGCGCACAGATGCTCTCTTAGGTAGGTGTTAATCCATGCATAACTAATCTACAGATTTTTGACGGATACGATACTACTACTACTAATAATAATAATAACAATAACGATGATAAAAAATCAAAACTAATTTTATAGTGAAAATGATTGTCATATACATTTTAAGAATTTTAAAAGTGTGAGTCGGTGAATTGGATATAGAGGAGTAGGATAAGAAAGAGAGAGAAGGAGAGAGAGGGGGAGAGAGAGGGAGAGGGGGAAGAGAGAGGGGGAAAAGAGAGAGGGGAAAGAGAGAGAGAGAGGGGGAGATGGGGAAAAGAGAGGGAGAGAGAGAGGGAGATGGGGAAAAGAGAGGGAGAGAGAGAGGGAGATGGGGAAGAGAGAGGGACAGAGAGAGGCAGCGAAGAGAAGGAGGGAAGAGGGAGAGGTGGGCTTGAAACGGAAATAGGCTCTCGGATTAATTTCCATAAACACGTAACCAGCTGTGATCAGTCCGGATTTAGCTTTTATTTCCCGACAGGCTTTTTATGGCTTGAAGAGCGTAGGTAGATTTCTCAGAAGACAATAATGAAATCAGAACAAAGCGTAAAAGTTCTTTTTTTTTTTTTTTTTTTTAATTTATTTCGTTAAATGTGACGCTGCCAGGGTGGTGGGTGGGGCGATACGGAAGAGATCCTTGTTGGAACAGGTTACGACGAGACTTACTTGCGTGTAGTAACATTTAAAAATAGAATAGTCTAAAATATCTGGATCGGATGCAGTCGGTACAAATATAGATATATACTCAGCTGACGAGTATTTGCCGCAGCACCAAATTAAGAAGGGAACGAGGCGAGGAGAAAATTGTGTTATGGCGACGTCTTAACTGGAGACGATCTGTCTGCCATGAAAATTTGCATTCGTAGGTGTTACCTGGTCTTGAACACCAACCTCTGGGACGAGTAGGAGACGTACAATTATATCAGCCACGTGGCATCTCAAAATATATGCTATATATTTCTTTCTTTCTTTCTTTCTTTCTTTCTTTCTTTCTTTGTGCGGCGTCCCTTCAGGACATGGAGGAACATGACTCTCCACAACTTCCTATCCCTTGTGACCCATAGCAGTTTTTTTCCCTTTCCTAAGGGTTCCGACCTCCGTTCCACCAGTCATTCATACAAGCTCGTTAGGTAAGGGGCTCGCTGCCTTCCACTATCTCTCTTGCCATCAATCTGCCCCGTGGAGGTTATGTTTTCTAAGCCCTTCTTCCTCGTTATCTGTTCAAAGAGTTTCAACTCTCTTGTCCTGGTTCTGAGTATGAGTGTTCTTTTTGCTGTCATTTTCCCTTTTTTCTTTTCACTCCGTCCGCACATTTCTCAGCATCCTTCTGTAGAACCACATTTCTGTTACCGCCAGTTTTCTCTTTATCTGTTGAGAGATTCTCCAGCATTCACTGCCATATGAGAGGACTTCAGTTTTTAATCAAAGACCATAAAACTGATTCTCATAAAAGCAGAAAAGAAAAGAAATTCTACACTGCAGCCGTCACTTTGTTTCTGCCTTCCGCAAGTCTTTATTAGGATGTATCAAATGTATTTTCCCTTTTTTACATACCTTTACTTCAAAGCTATACATTTAGATAATATCTATGACCCCGCTATGCTATTATTATTATTATTATTATTATTTAGTTTTCCCTTTGTTTTGTGTGGTACGAGTTGTCCTCAAGTTCCAACCAGAGTCTTCAAGAGACAAGTTCTATTGCACCAGAAGATGAAAACAGATGAGGCACCGTGAAATCAGGGATAAAAAAAATAAGAGCGAGACTGGAAATTGTGGAGAGCCATGATCACCAACGTCCCGAAGGGACACGGTACATAGAAGAAGAATTGTGGTCACGGCATAGAGGGAAATCTACGCAGGATGCTAGAAGTTGTTGTTGCTGTTCTTGTTGTTGTCAGTACCGTGTAACCAGGCGCTGTATGCCTGGATGTGCAGGTGGTTTAATGGCTCGGAATTGTTAATCGGAGAGCTGAGTTCTAATTTCAGTTGGGTTCATTATATTCACTTACTTTAAAATAAACTTGGGAAAGGTATGGATTCGCCACTTCTTCCGCCATCTATAGGATAATTAGTAAAATTTGTATTAGTAAATCCTAAATCATTATTATCTCAGAAAATGCTTCGATTATCCGGACATGATTTTTTTTAATTATTTGAACTTCAGCGGGAAAATGGAATTAAAAACGGGACCGAGCCGGAAGATTTTCAAGAAGATGATGATAATGATATTGTGTCTGTTGAAATTCAACAGCCTCGAGGCCCAATTTCAACCAATTCAACCACCGAACTCGTCCTAAGTACGACGATAAACTACATCCAGCAGCACGGACTTTGATCAGGAGATTTGAAATTTTGAGGAGCGTGGAACCACCGCTTAACTGCTGTTGTTCCCAGGTCCACCCTAACCCAGGGTGGTAGCATCTGTTAGGGTCCCAACTATGGGCCAATAGTGAGCCCGCAAACAAAAATCAACTGTACATTTTATAGGAAAATGATCACTGATACATTTTATAGGAAAATGACCAATAATACATTTTATAGCAAAATGATCAATAATATATTTTATAGTAAAATGACCGGTCATACATTTTATAGGAAAATGACCAATAATACATTTTATAGCAAAATGACCGGTAATACATTTTATAGGAAAATGACCAATAATATATTTTATAGCAAAATGACCGGTAATACATTTTATAGGAAAATAACCAATAATACATTTTATAGCAAAATGACCAATAATACATTTTATAGCAAAATGACCAATAATACCAATAATACATTTTATAGGAAAATGACCGGTAATACATTTTATAGGAAAATGACTAATAATACATTTTATAGCAAAATGACCAATAATACATTTTATAGCAAAATGACCAATAATACATTTTATATCAAAATGACCGGTAATACATTTTATAGGAAAATGACAATCAATGCAACACTAAAAAGTATAAAAATATATTTTTATAAAAAATCTCACCAGTATTTATTTTTATATAAAAAATACCAACAATACATTTTTGTAGCGAAATTACCAGCAATACATATTTTTTTAAATTATCTACAATACATTTTATGACCTACAAACTATTTGAAAAACATACCTTTACTCTGAAAGTATAAAATTATGTACAAAATATCTGTAATTGAAGGCATAAAATTGCGTACAAAATATTTAGATTTCAATATAAAATATCCCACAGGAATTGATATACTGCTAAACAAAATCAACCAAATAACCAACCAAACACCAAAGCAATGTTGATGTTCGACAAATGTCTAAATTGATTACGCCTTCAACTTCGCTGATATGGTTTCCTAGACTTGCATTTGTTTTCTCAACATGCGACACAGAGGTTTGATTTTATCTCTGGATACAGCTTGCCGTAGATTATTCCTGCCATGGGAAGGAAGATGGCTTCAAGTCAGCATATGATTTGGCATTAAATGCACACACAGGACATGTTAGTTTTAATTGCTGCTTAATTGAAGACAATTTCATTTATCTATTCTGATCATGGCGCTTCATATACAGGGTGATTGAAAAGTAACTCCCTATTTGATGTACGACGGACTCTCCTGTCTAACTGTAATTTTTACAAGACAGGAGAGTCCATCATACATAAAATAGGGAGTTACTTTTCAAACATCCTGTATTTAACAAAAACCTGCACTGGATAGAAGAATCCGACTACAGACTGGTCAGATGTTTCTTGGAGTAAATTTTCGGACCTAAACGTTTTTCTGGCGTACCTTCTAATGCTTTGGTGCCACGTCCAAGAGACCTGAAAGATGTTCTCTCGTAAAAAGGGTGTTGCCTCTCTGATCACTTTAAAGCTAAACAACTAAAATCTGCCGAGTTTATTTCTCATAACTTCATGATATTTTGTATGCAATCTTTATATAGTTTTTGTTTTTCGGCTAATGTATAAGTTGTCAGAAAGTACCTGTAGCTGAGAGCGACTATAGTGATAGACACATGAACATGAATAACGATTTCTGAACATCAGGTACCATGACCAGTATGCTCAAAACTCCATAGATTAATTAAAGGGTTCAGTTTAAAATTCCCTGAATTTTATTCCAAGCAAAAGATACATAAAAAGGTTGAAGTGCACAACATTTTTTATGAAACAATGTGAGATACGTAAACCCTTAAAGTAAAAAAAAATATAAAAATAAAAACTGATTTAAATAATAATCTGATTTCTGTAAGGAAGCGGGTGAAGTAAAATCAAGCTTTTCCGTTTTCTGTCAGCATGGCTGATGCTCAACTTCACGAATGCGTCTCTCTGCGTCTTCTTGGTCTGACGTTTTCCATTGACCTGAGGTGGAACAACCATATTAGACTAATGCTTACCAGTAATATTAAATATAAAAATGATCCTTGTTTATCTATAGACTTAAGCATAAACTCAATAAATATTTGAAATATAATAATTGAAAATATAATAATAATAAAAATAATAATAATAATACGAAGATAGGACCTGTTACAATTCTATGGGACTTCACAATACACACTGACAGAACAATCAAGGCCAACCGGCCAGATATTGTTATTAAAGATCACAAACAAAAACGATGCCTCCTTATTGATATGGCAGTCCCTGCTGACTGCAATGTATCTTTGAAGATATTCAAAAAGTTGTCAAAGTACAAGGACCTTGAAATAGAAATCTCGAAAATGTGGCATATGGGAACATCAACAATCCCTGTTGTAGTTGGAGCCCTAGGACTGGTTGGAAAAGATTGCAGTAGACTAATTGAAGGGATTCCTGGAAGTCCATGCCTCAAGGAGATACAAAAAATTGTTCTGACAAGTACAGCCCACACCTTACGAAGGGCTTTATCTATGTAATTTTTTTTTTTGTCAGTGGAAAGTGTCATGATGCCATTTCTAACCTTAGGTCCCTGGGCGGGACCCGGAAAGAAATGTGTAAACGCCAGAAATCAAAGAAAATAAAAATAATAATAATAAAAATGATTTCGGCAAACTGTTCCTACGAACTGCTTTCTCTGGTTTCCAGACTGCATGAATTTAAGCGAGCTACTAGGTTGGCATCTTGCTCCCACCCTTTCACTATCGAAACGGTTAAATATGTAACCAGCTCTTCTACTTAAACAGCTTCTAATCTCGCACTTGCCGTCTCTAGGTTGCCCTTCCTCTTGCTTGCTTCCCTGATAACTATAGTGTGTTCCAGTAACTTGGACCGATTTTAAATGTGGATTAAGTTTAAGCGTCTAATCATTTTTTTTTCTTTTTCTTTCAGATTTGGCGGACGTTCGGGCGATATTATTCTTACACATAATTGCCATGACTTAAATAACACGATCCAATAGAGAAATAAATAAATTTTCACCAATAACACTGACTTATTTATTGCTGAATTTGATCCGTCTTAATGAAACACCCTTTATAATCTTCAAATATTCAAGTGTAATGTCAATCGACAACTTATGATACCTTGATCTTGTTCCCCCATCCTTCTTTTTATCCTCTCCTCAAACACGCCTCTTTACTCTTGTTCTTTACCCTCTGTAAACCCCTTGCGAGCTAGTGGCATTTCCGCCTTGCTATGGGTGAAATGATTAAAAAAAAAAACCCCAAAAAGGGTTGATTATGTCATTAAATTCAACAGCCCAGACCAGTCCAACCCAACCCATCCCTTGAGTTGCATAATAAAATCTTACACCACGAAATTAAGTGATTGCAAATACAAGCTGGAATATACGATATATTCATCATATAAATATGACCTAAAATTTCATCCTATAAATATGACCTAAAAATTATAACTAAAATCGGTTGAGTAATGCCAATTTTATTGCGTAAGTATTGGTTTGTATAATAAAATCTGTCATCTAACTTCATCTATATGCCTCGTCCTTTCAGGACATAGGCGATCATGGCTCTCCACAACATTCTATCAGTCGTCTTGAGTATGGCGATAAACTACATCCGGTAACAAGGCCTCTGTTCGGGAGGTTTCTTAATTGATGTTTCCAGGTCCACTCCGACCCTGGGTGGTATCACCTGTTAATGTCCCAGGTATGGGAAATTGTAAAACCCTCAAACTGGCGTCAAAACATGAAAATACATTAGCAAAAATCGCCAGCAATACATATTCATAGTAAAAAAATACTTGAAAAAAAAAATTACCCGCAATTAAATGACCCATAAGGAGTTGACATGCCGTTCAACAAACAAACTTTCTATCAGCAGTGTTTCTCCTTTTGCTAAGGCCCCCCTCTTCATTCAGCCATCCATTCACACATGCTCGGCAGATAAGTGGTTCGCTGACTTCCCCTATCTCTCTTGCCATCAAGATGCTCCTTAAGGATTAAGTTTTCTAAGCCCTCTTTCCTCATTATGTGTCCAAGGAATTTCAGCTGTCTTTTCATACTTCTAAGTATCAGTGTCAGTGTTCTTTCTGTTGCCATTATTTCCTGATTGCTTACTCGCCCAGTCCATGGAATTCTCAGTATCCTTCTGTAGAACCACATTTCTTCTGCCTGTAGTTTATTCTTCATACGTGTGGATGATTGTCCAACATTCACTGCCATATAAGAAGATGAATATCACATAGCAATCCAACACTCTTTTTTTGGTTTCTAACAATTTTTTTGTTTCTCAGCACCTCCCTCAGCTTTTGCAATGCTTCTTTCGCGAGTCCAATCCATGTTCGGATCTCGGTGTCGCATTTTCCATTTCTCTGTTAGTTTCCATTCACTTTCCCCAGGTATTTGAAATTCTGCGCCTGTTTGATATTTATATATTCGTAATTCTCATCTTGGGTTTTTCTCTTGCTGATGACCGTACTTTCTGTCTTCTTGCAGTTGATAGTTAGTCCTTTTATCTCGCTTTCTTCTACTGTCTAGGAAGTCCTGTAGTTTCCTTTCCGAATCAACCATAAACACAGTTTCATCTACGTATCTTATATTAAGATTACGCCCAACGCTGTTAAATCTTGGTAGGGTCACCAGTTTCCTTAGAATAGCGTCGCTGTGGAGGTCTAATAAATGTGGGAAGAACACAACCTTGTCTCACTTCCCTTTCTATTTTTGTATATCTACTCAATTCATATTCTATCCGTATGTAGGCAGTTGTTTTCCCCAGTATAAGTTCTGGATTCTTGTAACATCTTTTCCAAATAGATTTAGTTTTCCTAACAGTTGAAATAGACGAGAAATAAGGAAAAAAAAAAAAATAAGTGAGTCGATTAAGAGATGGCGGGGGGGGGTAGAGTGATAAGGTTATAAAAAGAGAGAGTGAAAATGTGAAGGAGAGTAAGAGTGGGAGTGAGGAGGGAATGAGTTAAGACAGAAGGGAAACTTATAAAATTCATTGTACGTGATCATCCCCCCGTTTTCTTCTTCAAGGTTTCATATTTTTGCTCGTTGGATTTGGCAACACTGCAAATAAGTGTGTCTGGATAAAGTGAGCCATTGTAAATTTTTGGTGATTAACTTCCTATTTATTCATGTTTACTCGGTTTAAAATGAAGTCCTTTCTTTTTTCAAGGAAAGAAATCATCCCGCATTTTTTCCCTACATTCTTCCTTTTCTTAACATATCCTGTGATAAGAGCTCCACCTAACGTATAGTGATGGCTATCTCGTCACACACACCTCTACACTAGTACGTTTGATATCCACCATGTGTCTCATTATTATGGCCTTTTTCCAGACGAAGAAAGCTTATTAAGAATTCTGAAGATGCATCGTTGAGCAGTAGTTCGCCAGCTAGTCTCAGACGACAAGGAATAAGCTGACATGTCCATCGTTTTCCTCCAGCGCTGAGGTGATTCACCCGAAAGTTAAAGTTGAAATACATGAGGATTTACATCAGGATGACTATTATAGATTAATTGATTTAAAATATGGTTTCTTCGCTACACAGAAATTACCATGTTTCAAAAACCGAAGCTAAAAACTTCAAATTTAATTATATAATTAAATTAAAAGCATTAGCTCTGTTTCATCTTCAAGCGAATTTTGGAATAAATAAATAGATTTCTCTGTATCCTTGGAAACAAAAAATTATGAATTGTATGTGCGTTTAAAACTCAGTAAATTTAAAAATAAGTTATAAGTTAAAATTCGCTTAAAGATTAATAAAAAACTTGAAGTTTTAAATTTGAAGTTTTTAGCTTCGGTTTTTGAAACATGATAATTACTGTATAGCGAAGAAACCATATTTCAAATCAGTTAATTCATAATATTTATGTTCTTTAAATTTACATTGAGTACTGTTTTGTAAAAAAAAAAAATCAATAAGAATATATATATATATATATATATATATATATATATATATATATATATATATCAGGATGACTATATATCAAATCAGCTGGTTTGTTTGCATGTTCTTATGTGGATTTATCAAGAATTACTTCGTCTATCCAAACCATGTTGAGTGCGTCTGTGTTTGTGTGTGTTTGTGTGTGTGTGTTTGTTTGTGTGTGTGTGTGTGTGTGTGTGTGTGTGAGAGAGAGAGAGAGAGAGAGATAGAGAGAATCATCATATCTCTCGTGTCCATTTACTTGCAACTTGCGGCGAACGGAAATAAGCAACTGTCTCAACAACCAGGTAGGTCTAAATAGTTACTTACTAAGTCCAAATGAATATGGCACAAGGCTACAGAAGCAGAGAAACCAGTGAAGAACGTGAACCATCGCACTGCGGCAACCTTTCGATAGCGGAACTCTCTAGAATTTTCCTTTTAAATTACTTTCTCTTTTAATTGGCGTGGCATTTTTTTTAGATCGAAGATGTGGTTGAATCTATTTCTATGTATGACTCATGCATTTGATAAATTGTTGCATATAGGATACTTTCTGTATATATATATATATATATATATATATATATATATATATATATATATATATATAATTAGAAAAAAACTTAAAAATCCATAGTAATAAAATTATTTCGATGAGTATTGATCGAAATAATTTGTTACTGATTATGGATTTTTAAGGTTTTTTTCCTAATTATTTTAGAAGTTCTTCTGTATCATACATTGAGCTCTCATATAGACTGAAAAGCCCTCTATAAATAACCCCTACCAATTACAATTTGGTATTATTCATATATATATATATATATATATATATATATATATATATATATATATATATATATTATATATATATATATTCAAAAATTATAACATTTTCTGGTGTCTTCTCAAGTGATGGTGTTGAATTCAACACCATCACTTGATAAGACACCAGAAATGTTTAAACAAAATGGCTATTTTTGTAATGATATTTATGTTATAATTTTTAAATAAATAATATTTGGTCTACTCAGTATTGAGCACTCTTTTAAGAATAGTGTTTTTGGTTGTTGGAATTTTATTCCGTCTATACCAATCCTACACTTGGGTATATATATATATATATATATATATATATATATATATATATATATATATATATATTATATTTTCATTTTTTTTTTTCAATTTTGTCATAGTTTAAAATTTAATTTTCATACTTATAATTATATTTTCTCCTTTCTTTCTTCATACTTCTTTTTATCCACTTCAACATTTCTAAGGTTCAGTATTAAATATCTGTAACATTGAGTATCACCATATCAGCGTCATGATAGCCAGAAACAGTCATTCTGAACTCTGCACCCAAAGATTGTGTCGTGCTAGAGGTGTGAGATAGTATATATATATTTATAAATGGGCATTGAGGTCAGCACCAGGAGCCAACAGTCTGTTTCAGGTTACGACGATTGTGTTTAAGCGTGAAACAGACTAACGACGCCGGGTGTTGATCCCAATGTCCATTTTTATATTTATATACACACTATCCCTGATATTGAGCACTTTAACTAATAAATATAACATACCGTAAAACTATATTTTTTATCATGCATGCACACACACACACACACACACACACACACACATATATATATATATATATATATATATATATATATATATATATATGCGTAGTTTAGGATGTATAATAATATCCGAAACAAAAGAGGAGATGAGATAAAGTGGAAAAGACGACGCATTTCGCCGAACGTGACGTGCGTTGGATTCAGCTTTATCAGTTTTGAATCAGAAAAAAAAAAACTGCGTGTAAGAAAAATGCGTTAGTATTTTTGAAGATAAAACGGCAATAAAATAAACTAGCATGTCAGATCTGCAGATCTGACGACCCGTGACCAAAAAGTGTCATACATATATATACATATATATATATATATATATATATATATATATATATATATATATATATATATGTTATGGTAATTTATCCACGCACGCATATCCAGCTATAAATAGGAGCAGGTACTGCCTTTTAGAAAGCCAAGTTTCCAGCAGTCAGCTCTGACAGTCCGACCGAACATTCTTGCTGTAACACTCTCGTTTGTATATGTTTTTATTACTGTTTCTGTTAATATATTTGTTTGAATCAATTCTTCTCTTTGTGTCTTTATTTCTGGCTCTAACAAGGCCACAACAATATGTATGTGGGGTGTTAGAGCTGTGGGCACTTGAACGTGGTGTAATGGTTAGCAAGCCTGTCTCGCTAAATCAAATATGACTGAGCAGTGAGTTTGCTCTTGACTTGGTGCTCCATACATCCTGTTTTGTGCCACGCTTAGTGGATTATTATATGTTAGAGCCGTTGGTATCTGTTGGTTTTTAGATCAGCTCACTCCGAGTAGATCTCTGTTTTATTTTCTACAAGCTCGTATACCGCATAGTGCTGCAATTGCTTTTGCAATGGTAGCCCAACACGGTAAATGCGGGTAGCGTAATGGCTATTGGCATGGAAAATGGAATAGACGAGACGAGTTCAAATATTGACCGAGTCTGTGATATTCAGTTAGAATTATTTCCATTGGGAAAGACATGAATTCATCTATTCTCCCCTCAGCTATAGGTTAAATAACAGAGCAGACTTAGGTCGAAGACAGCCTAAGAGGAGGGCTGTTCTAAATTCAAGACTGTGGAGAAAACATTGGGACACGAGTCCATGTCATTGTCAAGAAGTTATGAAAATTCACCGATAATATTTAATATAAAATCCATTTTAAACATTTTAGTAAAATCTGAGATTCTTTTAAATAAATAAAGAAAAAAATAAAATAAAATAGTTTAACACCTACGAAACGTGGTTGTATAAATGGATGGCAGAACAGAGATTGGGTGAGATAGTGAGCGGACAATCTTTACAATTACAAAAGAAATGACGTCATAGAGTCATAGAGAGTCATAATCGCCCACGTCATGCAAGGATACGTCACATAAACGACCATGAGAATTCGAGGCACCATAAAAAGAACATTCATGGATTTAGTGCGATACTTACTTCCACGACGTAGTCCATTAAAAGTCGCCTCGTTACGTAATACGTAAGTTGACTTTGGTAGTTTATATTCTCTCTTTAAAATCAAAACGGAATACATAATTACAATAAAATTAATCTTCAAAATTTTCAAAAGTTTATGGAGTTGCCTAAATTTAACGTTTCAATATTTTTATACTATCTGGGATTGTGAAAATGATGACACTTTACGGGGTCATCCAGCAATAGAGAGGAAGTTATGACGTCAAGGTTTTTTTTATTCCTCAGCTACCACCAACGCATGTAACAAGACAGAGTTTGAAACACTGGGAGGTTTGGTTGAATCAAATAATGAATTCAGAAAGTACTTGAAATGCCATACAACAAAGTAAAAAAAAAAAAAATAATAGGTAAATTAGAAGTTCATCACACAATGAAACTAAAGAGTAAAAAAAACAAAAAAACAAGAATTACAAAAATATTCCAATATATTTCTTGAAGAATGTGTTCACCAATATCGACCATTCCCATGTGTTCTCTCTCGCCATCCCTTTCAAGAAAAAAACTAATCCCGCAACCAACCAAGATGGCGCATATTTTCAAAATTGCATAAATTTTTGTGCCCACTAACGACCGGCTTCTTTGGTCGACATACCGACTCTCTGAAATGAAAATTCAGGACGTAGGTGGTCCCAACTAGGCGGCCGCGGACCTTGTGGGTAAGTTCCCAACCATAGTGTCTTTTGCGGACAGGTTCTCAACCAGAGGTTCACAGACCTACAAAAGTTGAATTAAATCAGTTTGGTATTTTTGAGATATAGGAATTGTGAAGGGAGGCGGAGAGAACGAGGTGTGGGGTGTGAGAAGCAGACAGGTAAGAAAAATTTCGCACGTATCCCAGTTTTTCGTGTTTATTTTAAAATTTTATTTTACATTATGCATCTTCAAAACAAAAACCAAAAATTTACGCCTAATTAAAAAAATAAAAGAAAGAATTATAGATTCTCAAAATACTCATGATGCGAGATACATTCTTCGGTATCAAAATGCCGGATGGTTGGCAACTTTAGTCTCTGATTGATTGACTGGTTTGTTTTGTTACGGCTTTTCAACCTTTACAGGTTATTTAAAGCCAGAAAATATTTTTAGATCTTAAAAAGTTGTTTTTGTTAATAATGATTTACTGATACAAGTCTTACTAATTAACCCATAACTGGGGGAGAAGAGGTGGATTCATAACTTTCTCAAGGTTATTTGTGCGTAAGTGACTCGACTGGATTCCCGATTGAAATTGGATCTCGGCTCTCTGATTTACAATTCCTAGCCATTATCCATTAAACCACCCTAACATCAAAGCTTACACTACCTGGTATTCCCAAGCGGGCACCCATCTAGGTACTGACCAGGCTCGACTTTGCTTAACTTTGGTGATCGTACGAGTGTTTCAATGTGATATGGCTGTAAGTCTCTTAGTCTCTCTTTTAAACGTCGTCACAGTTGGTTCACGTTGTCAGTCATTTCTTGATGTCAGTTGTAAACCTTTGAGTTCGGTTCCAATGGGTTGTAGAGTAGTTTTCACAGTGGAGGCTTGTATTTCAATAAGTCGTCCTAAATTAGGTTCGACGTACAAAACGTTAGAAACTTGAAATAAGAGTTAATGACGCAGCAATCTAGTTGTGATGGTTGATACTTCAATGTCCGACATCGGCTGACTCACTCAACACCACTGAGCTCAACTGGTGACCTCTACTACTACTACTACTTATTATGTCTGGGAGAGTCTGTTAATAATAGAATAGGTACGTTCAGGTATGACACAATGTTAACCAAAAATTCGCAGCTCGTAACAGATTCACTGCCGCACGGCACAAACACGCCTCTTGATTTGCAGTGATGTTCTTTGGTAAAACACGAACATGATGCAAGAATGCGTTACATAGAGAGAAAAACAAAATAAAAAAGTAACAAAACAAAGCCAGTGCCGAGATAAGCATTATCGTCATTCTTTATGGATTAAAAAATTCAATTTTAATTACTAAAATAAAATCCACACAGTCTTAGAGAGAAATAAAAAAAAGATACTGAACCATATGATCAGTACGATAAAATTGAAGACAAAAACTAAACTGTTTCCTACTGAATTTCTGGGATGAGGAGTTATTGTGATACTATTTATCATTCCGGCGGTAAAACGAAAGAAAGTTTTGTTAAAACATAAGAAAGTATTATGTGCTGAGAGACATTGAACCAAGAAGGGTTAATACCAAAAAACCCGTGGGAAGAATTGAGGATTTAATTCACACATAAACGAATTGAATTGTATATCGAGCAGTTTGAACAATGGATGAGTAACCTAGACTTAAGGGGCAATGTTGATTTACACACAGCTGCAAATGCAAATATTTTTATTGAATGTTGATACATGTTTCAGGACTTCTGTTCCCTTCATCAGAAAACTATTTCAATTGATTTAATTTTTAAATCTAAATTCAAATGGGCACTACACATTTGTAACGGAAAATAGGTCTAAATTCTTAGAAAGAAAAGAAGAAAAAAGGTGTTTTCACAACAAATAGTTGTTATAATTTTACAAAAATACAAGACTGTCATTTATGAATTCACTTGTTTATTTAAATAAAATACGCTATTAACAATCCAAAATCTTTTCTTTCAATTTGCATCATGTGTCTGCCCAGTTGATGAAAAACAAATTAAAACTATTTGACAGATATATTATGAAATTGACAAAGTCCGACAATTATTTTAATATATTTATACGTTATTTTTATAGATACAAATATTTAAGTAAATTCTCCGCTTATAATAAACAGTATTAATATCATTTACCGGTCTGAATATCAAAGAAATTTCATAGAAAAAATGTCTCCTCCGACAGGAATCGAGCCTGTATCCTACACGGAACCGTCATATAGGCTGACGTGCTATCCTATTTAGCTACGTAGGAAGCGTCTGGTTAGTAAGGTCGAATTATTGCTTTTAAACTACAAATTTCCCATGTTAGTGGGCTATAAGTTTTTAGACACCCTTGATTACAGCAATTTTGGCTTGTGTAATAACGTCTCTTCTTCAGACAATAGTGTGTTAGTAACAAGCTACTCTCATCTATGAACGATAGTTGACTTATATTTTGCAATGAAAGTTCGTGGAAGTAAGGAATTGGTGAATTTCAACGATGGCAAATAATAGGATGGCATCAGTGTAGCAAGTCAAATAGAGAAATTGCTAGGTTTTTCCAGGTTAATCATCAAACGGTTAATAATATTGTCAAGAAATTTAATGAAGAAGGCCATTGATGTGTGGAACAACGTTCAGGAAGACCAAGCACCGTGTGTGAGCGAACGAAAAGGCTACTGAAAAGGGAAGTCATCAGAAAGAGTCGTCAGGGTGTCAAAGATGTTGCCAACAGCATGGAAATGTCGCCATATGCGATGAGAAAGACTCTGAAAGAGATAGGCTATCAAAGAAAAGTTGCAAGAAAGAAGCCCTTGATTTCAGAGGTTAACAGGAACGGGCGTATGGACTGGGAAAGTGAATTCGAGAGCAAACATTATGAATTTTGGCAGTCTGTAATTTGGACAGATGAAAGTAAATTCTGCCAATATTCGGATTCTAGACAGGTTTATGTTTGGAGAAATCAGAATGAGACTTGAAACACTGAATGTCTGCAGGCGACCGTGAAACATGGAGGGATTGGAATAATGTTGTGGGGTGCTGTCTGGTTTGGGGGGAAATCTGAGCTGATTCTTGTTGATGAGCGCTTGAATGGTCCAAAATACTGGCAAATATTAGAGAAAGGACTACTCCCACTATTTGAAACCAGATTGACAAGAATGTCTACCCTTTTCAAGAAGCTGGAGCACCATATCATACGAGCAAAGTAAGAAAGGTCTGGAAGGAATCACAAGGTATCAAGTCATTGACGTGGGTAGCATGAATCCAGTAGAGCATGTTTGGGAGCACCTTGATCAAAAACTTCGAGAGCATGCAACCAAAATCACCTACTATATACTAGTTCCAAATACTGTTTATTTATGTTAAGTTGGGATTACGTAATTAAATTTTGAAATTGGATCTACTTTATTTCTCCTGGCTAAAAACTTTTCTTAGGCCACACTGTAGGAATAAAGTGTCATTTGAGTTTGAACATAGATCGCCAGTGAACAAACACAGCGATCCCATTATTGAATTAAGTAGACCACTTGATCATCTTTCTGATTGCTCCAATACTTTGAAAACTATGAGATATTTTTTTATTTTGAGAATAAAATAGTTTCTTTTTCAAATTCTCTCATAGTATAAATTTTATTTCTTTTAATATCATAATAATCATTTTCACCTTAGTGTCAAAACGAATTCAGAGTGGCTGTCGTCAACCGTTAATAAATATCACCACACACCCAAATTGACCTTCGACTGGTACTTACTGGTGCGAACCACCTGTGTTATAGAAATACATTTTTTCATGTTTTTAAATAAAATTTAGGAATGTTATTAATGTACTTAAACCGAATAAAGATCAAAGTAACTATTTCCTAAAAAATTGCCTCGATGTTATGATTATTTTTATTTCGATTAGATTTTTATTTTTCTTTGTCTACAAGATGGAGTTTACTGTCAATCGGACAGTGGCCATTTTTGTCGATTAAAGATAACAGTTGAATTTGTTTAATTCAGCTTTAATTGATTAAAAGTCTTACTTTTTCTTTGCAAGACGCAAATTTGGACTCTTATGTTTGTCCCGAAAGTAAAAAAAAATCGTAAGAATTCATATTTAAAATTTTTAATTAATATTTTTAGACAAGACACTAAGAGTTTTGGGTGTTACTATAGCGTGAGATCTATTTCAATATGTTGTCTACCCAGGTGCAGCGCTGAAGTCTACCGTGCCCCTCCCCTCATGTGGCCATCAGGTCAGGTGAGGTCATGGATCAGGTCAGGTGAGGTCATGGATCAGGTCAGGTGAGGATCTTACATGGATATTTATATCTGTCTCACATTTTCTAAACACGTGACCTATGCATAAAAAAAGAAGCAAATGAGGCAGCGACATTATGTGGATCCAGCGACAGGAGCACACACTCTGGCAATTGAGCGATCGTGGTTGGATGCTGCACGGTGGAGTAATGGATAGCAGATCGGGTTGAGGAATCGGAGAGCCGAGTTCGAATTACAATCAAATCCATTACATTCACTTACGTGCTAATATCCTTGGGAAAGGTAGGAATCCTCTTCTTCTCCCCCTAGCTATGGGTAAATAGCAGGACAGATCAGGTTCAGTAGTCGCAGAAAGAAATAGAAACATAGTGCGAGAAAAATCTGCCTCGTCAGTCATGTATCGAAAGATACATGATCGCCTAAGCGTGTATCACACATGGCATATAACTAGCTGATTGACTGGATGCTAAAACGTTGATTCTCAAGAAAATGCGAGGTGTTGGTAGTCAGCTGTTCCAGTTACATTTTGATCATTTTTGCTGGAAGATGATGAGAAAAAATTCCAATGATCTGTTCGTGTCATTCCTAGAAGATATAGGAAGTGTTTATCGCTAAAATGAATGTATGTATTGTATTTGATAGCGTGTTTATTTTTTTTTATATAAATTTAAATAGTATATAGATATATAAATGATAATATTAGGTTTAGATAAATATGTATACACATAGAATATTAAATTATAGTTCGATGCTGCGGTAGACCTCACGCTATATTGAGGCAGACCTCACGCTATATTGAGGCAGACCTCACGCTATAGACAAAACGGGAGGTAGACCTCACGCTATATTGAGGTAGAGCTCACGCTATAGACGAAACGGGAGGTAGACCTCACGCTTTATTGAGGCAGACCTCACGCTATAGACGAACCGGGGGGGGGGGGTAGACCTCACGCTATAGTAACATCGAGTTTTGTTGACGATATCTCATGCGATATGAAATATGTAGAAATAAAATAGGAATGACGTTCAGATCAGTGAAAAAATATTCACCTCGGTGCAAAATAATATGTTTAATGCAAAGAGTTTCCTTTTATTTTTAAGAAGGATTGATTGATTTGTTTTTTACGGTTTATCAACCTTTTGGAGGTTATTTAAAATGCGAGTCCTACTAATTAACTCATAGTTGGAGTGAAAAGAAGTATTTGCGCGTAAATAAATATTACGAACCCGATTGTAATTTGAAGTCACTTGGCCGTTTTCCAGTATCGAGCCGTTATCCACAACACCACCCGCACATCAAATCTTACAGCACCTGTTATTCTCATCTAGCTACTGACAAGGCTCGACGTTGCTTAACTTCGGTGATCATACGAGAACTGATATTTCAACGTGATATGGCCGTAAGTCTTTTAAAGAAGGAATTCATACTTTTAAAAGGTTAAAATTTTCAGAGACAATTATCTTGCTGCGCTATAGAGGGTCAGAGTTGATATTTACAAAATTGGGCTTAAACCCGTTGAAAGATGAGATCTGACCACTTGTGGATATGCACTAACACTTGACATTTTAGGTAAATTTCACTATTTATTAACACTATTAACGACACGTCCCACCCCATTCATTCAGTCCTTCAGTCTATCCCCATGATCGTCATCGTTGTCACTACTGTCACCACTACTATCTGCGAACACGGTTTCGAGGTCACTTTCGGGATAGTCCTCCTCGTAAACAATTTGTCATCGAATTTGAGCACTTCAGATAACGTCCACCTTTTTCTTTTCCTCATAGACATTTCAACAAAAACAAAAAAAAACCCAAAATAAAAACAAGCCAAAGTCAAACTCTGTAAGCAAAGTGCATAGCCATCATTAGAGTTACCCTATTCTTAAGTGTATGCAGCGATACCCCACTGGATACAATGTCTCAAGCGGAAACGAAATGCAGAATGCGCTGCCTACCCCGAATAATAACCGTACCCGATCCCGTCGGCTAAAGAGGTGTCGTCTAGTTTACTGCTGTTGCCAAAAGAAAGCGGTCGTCCAGGCATAACATACCCGGTACGAACTCCCGGACGTCTGGCTATGAAGAAATGAGATAACTACTAGCTACCCCTAGTCGGGGCGGTGTTAGTTATACAAATGTGTTGTTTTACTAGCCAACAAAAATGTTTTCAACTCAATAAAAGCAGGTACATTTTCCGAGAAGGGGTGGCGCGTTGTGCGTATGATATCCTTGCCGTGCGATGCTGGGGATGTCTGTCTGACTTGTGAGACGTCTATTCATAGCAGATACTGTTGTAGAGTAGTTTTCACAGTGGAGGCTTGTATTTCACTAAGTCGGTCCTAAATTAGGTTCGACGTACAAAACGTTAGGAACTTGAAAATAATAGTTAATGACGCAGCAATCTAGTTGTGGTCGTTGATACTTCAATGTCCGACACCGACTGACTCACTCAACTCCACTGAGAAAGGAAACTACAGTAACTCCCATAGAAAATAGCAAAAGAAAGCTAGAAGAAAGGACTAACCATAATTTGTATGAAGACAGAATGTATGGTTGTCAGCAAAAGGAACCACCCAAGAGGCAATCTAAAAAACGGAGTCGACAAAATGAAGAAAATACAAAATTCTAAATATCAAGGAAGTGTTTTAACAGAGGATAGAAAATGCGACACTGAAATCCGAAGAAACATTGAAATAGCAAAGGAGCCTTCTAAACGCTAAGGAATGGATTAAGAAACAGGAAAATTTCATTAGAAACAAAGAAAAGAGTGCTGGACTTTTATCCAATATCAGTCCTCCCATATGGCGATGAATGCTGAACAATCTCCCCACAGAGGAAGAAGAAAGACAACAGAAATGTGGTTCTGCAGAAGCTTACTGAGTATACCATAGACTGAACATGTGAGCAACGACTAAGTAAATAGAAACAAAAATTATACTTATACTTAGAATCAGAAAGAGAGGGTTGAAAGATGAAAAAGGGCATTTGACACTAAAAGGAAATATTAAAAGCAAGAGGGACGGATAAATGCGACGCCATACCTACCTAACGAGCTAGGGTAAATGGTTGGGAGAACAAGGATTAGGAGAGATAGCGAAAAGACAAACATTACTAAGAGCTACAAAGTAGAAGAAGTTGCTGAGAGCCATGATCGTCTATGTCCTGAAGGAACACAGCACATAGAAGAGTCAGAGAGGAAAGCAGCATCTTACATACCAAACGAGAGGGTGTAAATGGTTGGGAGAACAGGGATTAGGAGAGATAGCTAAAAAAACAAAAAATACTATGAGCTAGTACAAAAGTGAACGGAACGAATATGGCTGGAATTCGAACTCGGATCGACAGTCTCCCTTCCCTATTCGCCAATCGCTACTCTACTCACACATCCAAGATGGCGATTGATTGATTTGTGTTTTATGGATTATCAACCTTTTGTGAGTTATTTAAAGCAAGAATTTTTTTTTTAGATTGTAAAACTTTTTTTTGAGATAATGATTTGCTGATACAATTCCTACTAATTAACCCGCAGCTGGGTGGAGAAGAGGTGGGGTTCATGCCTTTCCAAGCGTATTTGTAAATAAGTAAATATAACGAACCCAACTGGAATTGGAACTTGGCTTCTCGCTTCTCTAATTCTGAGCCACTACCCTTTACAGCACCTTGTATTCCCAGATGGTCACCCACACCAGGTATAGTGATTTTCCAAGCGTAGTTTAGATGTAGCACAAGGCCGAAATTATGGTGCACCCAGTGAGGATCGAACTCACTACTCAGTCGTAAATGCTCTAGTGAGACAAGCTTGCTAACCATTACACAGCCTCGAGGTGCCCAAAACAGGTAATGACCAGGCTAGACGTTGCCTAACGTACGAGAACGGACATCCAAGATGTAACGATTTCGATGCTTAAATTAGTCTGGCTCAAGGCAACAAAGTGGGGCATCCATTGAGAATGGAACTCATTACGAGTTTGTTGATCATGGCACCACCCACAGCAGACCATCAAAGCTGGTTATTTGCAAAGTTTAAACTAGTCTGGCACAAGGCAATCCTATTAAGGACGATATGAGGTTTGCCAGTTAACCAACGTTAAAGTGAATTGACTGAGCTAAAGATGATTCTTTTTTCTTCGACAAAATGTCGATTTTCTAAACATAATTAATGTTTGCAATATTTTGGTTATTTTTTTTTTTTAAACTTTCATGAAAGAAAGACGAAAACAATATTTAAAGGAAAGAAATACATCTATTCTCCTCTCAAGCTATGGGTTAAATAACATAGCAGACTTGTTTCTAGATTTGGCTGACAGATATTGAAAGAACTTTTGGTAATTCACAGATAATAAGAAGAGGAGTCTGTGGAGAGCCATGATCACCTACATCCTGAAGGGACATGGCATTTTTTAAAAAAAATATCTGTATGTAGAAAAAATTCATAGCTTTGGTTTCTGACAAAGATGTCACACCATAAACAACCATTTAGTAAGCCTAGCTTAAACATGACAAAAGGCCGCAGTTAAGGAGCACTCAATGAGGACCGAACTCACCACTCAGTTTCAATTTAGTTAGTGAGACAAGATTGTTAACCATTACCTTACCTCGTATTACCCAAAGAGAGAGTATAAATAGTTTATATTTGTAATTTAAAACAATATTTTTAATAAAATGATATTTTTATTTAAAATATTACTTATTATATACTATAATTTAAATGTATTTTATTGTTCTTATCCTGTGAAAGCCGGTTTGTTGACCTGTTATCCATTACATAATCAGCATATCCATTATTACAACGGTTACATTTCTTAGAAGATTCCTATGTTACGGTTCAAGAAGATTGGCCAAATGCAGTGAATAGAATAAGTATTTTTACCTGTAACGTGGGATGAGTGTAATGGTTTTCTGTACGGAGTTTGGAATCTGCGAGAAGAGTTTAAATTCCACCCTTCTTTGTTCTGTTTAGTTTCGGAAAATACCCTTAGATTCAACATTTTAGCAAGAAAAATCTCAAGTTGATGTTAAAAATTGCCGCTAAACATTGATTTAAAATTGAATGATCTATTATGACATGTCTCTAATTTGTATTGAGATACATACATTGTATTTATTTTCAATTTTTCTAGTTGAATTGTCCACCTGTATTGCATATAAACCCTTATTGTACATAATTAGGTTACAATAAAATCTATATTTTATATGAACACTACCTTATGAAAATTGAGATGTAGAAGAGTGGGGGGTATCATAGAATGGTGGGGGGGGGCACAAGACACTTGCACTGACCCTGGTCAAACCAATTCTTTCTTTCTCATACACTGAAGTCAAGATGGTTGGCTATTGCATAAGATTTTTTTTGTATTAATCGAATTAAAATTATATATTATGAAAATGACTGTGCGTAGGCGGAAGTAAAGCCAACTTAAAGAAAAAAAAAAAACAAAAAACGAAAAGCCTTTCCCCGCTTGCGGTCAGTGTTGAACGCAGTTACGTTTGTGGGTGAAGTTTTACCGCTCATTGTTGAACTTTGTAGTCTTGGGATTGCCACTTGAAATGGTTTAGGTTCTATCCTAAGTATAGGTTAGTGACGCACCTTATCTCGCATTTAACAAGGGTGGAGAGATGAAAGAGAGTGGGGAAGAGAGAGAGAGAGAGAGAGAGAGAGAGGGAGGAAAAGAATTTAGCAAGTATAGAGAGGCCAGTGAAAATCTGAAGGGTTTGAAAAAGTCATAACTTGTTTGTTTTGAGTCTTTTTTATTTTATCTTTTTGCAGGTTCTAGAGAATTCCTTGGAGATTAAAATGCCCACGTATGATGTCTTGCAACGAGTAAGATTCATTCAAAGTCAAGAGAAAATACCAGAAAAATTTTAATGTCGGAGTATCTCCTAGCGATAACATGATTCGGAACCAAATCGTCCGGTTTGGAAGAACTGGATCAGTCGGCGAGCTTCCGGGAAGAGGTCCTAAGCGCACTGTGCGCTATTCTTGTTTTATATTATTCAGTTTTTCAGTGTCCATACTGTATATGCCTCTTTCTTCTGGTGATCACTCTGGTTGCGAATTAAGCTAGAGTTTGAAAATGAATTATGCCAAGTTTTAATTAATTTCCTAAGCTGTAGAAATATTGACTTGAATTCTCTTTTATATTAGATGAACCATTATTAACAATTATTAATTTTCTAACTTCAATTATTTATTTCAATTTCACTTGCTTCACATCTCAGACTTGCATTGTTTTGGCCATTAATAAACTAATAGTAATATTATTTTAAATGTTATTACTAGATGAAGCATTTTCACCTATTATTCATTTTTGAGTAGGCTCTCGTTCGTTTTAATTTCACTTGCTTTTTTCCATTATTAATATGAGTGGTAATAATATTATATAAATTTGTTATACGATAAACCATTGTCAGCCATTATTAATTTTCGACTCGTATTTCTTTCATCTTAATTTCATTTGCTTTCCATTATATCTACCCAGACCATTATTCTACAGCCATTAATAAAGAAAAAAGAAGTGGTATATTATCTTGAATTTTATTATTAAATGAAGCATTATCAACCATTATTAATTTTTAATAACTAGCAGTGGCGGACTAAGTCTAAAAATATTGGTTACCAGCAGACAAATGTGATCCACCCACATCTACAATGCTATCATTTAATTTTCATAACAAATAAATAAAGTTAAAAAAAATATATATATAAGAAAAAAGGTTACAATTAAAATTTTTGTGTATGTGTATGTTATGAATAATCTCTCTTTGAGAGAGCTATTTCTGTTTACTGGAACTATAAAAGGACACTATACACGAACTTTGTATTCTCAGTCGAATAAAGCTTTCTTAAAGCCTAAACCTACGTACTTTTGTCATTACAGCGTATTTCTTACTAATTGAGGTGTATATGTATAATTATAATTATAATTGAATTTTTATTTTTTTCTTAATTTTATGTAATTGGTTGGTATTTTTAAATAGTTTACAGCACAATTTATACTTTAACAGATAGTTCAAAAGTACAATAGAGCATTGCATGCAGTCCACTATTTTAAGAGTGATCGTTTGTGTTCGCTATATGATTGTACTAATCTGCTAATAATTGCTTCTGCATCCAATTCATCTAACAATTCCTTTTCGATGAATAGCAACATGTATGATTCTAATTTTTCCTCGGATAGCGAATTTTTTAATCTTATGTTTACGATCTTTAGCTTTGAAAATGTCATATCACTTTGAAATTGCGTAACTGATAGTGTGCAGATGACTTTATAAAACTATTATTCCCTTTTATTACTAAAACAGTTGTCTGTATTTCTTTATTGCATTTTTATTTGATATAAGAGGCCCATTTACCATCGGGCAAGCTGAGACCCTGGCCAGTTGGTTAGTATTTCTTTCGTCTTAGAATTTTTTTTTAGCTGCTTTTTAATTCCCAATCATAGACTGACTAACGATTTGAATAAAAGAAAAATTACTATAAAGAGCAACTAAAAGTTAAAATAAATACTATTTTAAAAATGAATAACGATTGGACATTTATACATAGTTGCGCCCAGAGTGAAGGCACACACACACACACACACACATATATATATATATATATATATATATATATATATATATATATATATATATATATATATATATATATATATATATATATAACTCATACCGCTGCAGAATAAGATAGCGATTGAAGAAAATAATTAGAGCATTGTAGTGTTCAAGACAAAATTCTTTTTTTCTTTTGGCGTCAGATAATGATTTTTTATCATAGCTTTTTTTTTTCTTTACAATGTTGCTTTTATATATATTTTTAATTATTTATTTATTCTTTATTATATTTTCTTTAATGGGAGAGACCCCGGGGGAGGAAGCGACCCTTCCCCGACTCACACCGCCGAATAAAGGACTGGTCTGCATAGAAGTTAACGTTCTAAAAGGAGTAGCACTGGACACGTCCGTTATGAGGCAATGAAAAAAAAGAACAAAAGATATAATTTAAAAAAAAAAAATCAGTGAAACTCTTTCTTTCCACTTTGACACATACTTTTACTCACATACAAGGAGTGTTTTTTTTTTTTTTAAGCATTTCACCCCAAGCAAGGCGGGAAACCTCTAGGACGCAAGGGGTTACAGAAGATTTGGAGCGAGATCAGATAGGAGTGATAGAAGAAAGGATGAGGAGAAGGGTAGTGGATAGATCAAGGCAACTGGAGATATCGATTGAAATTACATTTGAATAGTTGGAGATTATAGCTCTCAGGGAAACTGGAATAAGGAAGGGAGTTCCACAGGCGAGAAGTGCGAGACATGAAGCTATTGGAGTAGAAGAGACGGCTACATTTAATAGTTTCGACAGTGAAAGGGTGAGAGCGGGATGCCAGCCTCGTAGGGCGCTTGAATTCATGAAGTCTGGGAACCAGCGAATGCAGCTCCTCGGAGCGATTGCCATGAAAGTATTTGTAAAAAAGACAGAGAGAGGCGACGGTGCGTCTGTGAGTGAGCGACTGTAGACGAGATACCAGAACAGAGCCAATTATATTGCATATCCGCCTCTGGAGCTTATCAAGAACCCCGAGGCAAACAGAAGGGGCTCCAGACCATATATGGCAGCAATACGCCATGCAAAGGCGAATTGTTGATTTGTAGATCTGGAGGATCGATTCCGGGGAGAAAAAATTCTTGGAAACTTTTCGACCTGTCCAAGAGCCATGAAACGTGAATATTTTCCTGGATATTCACCCTGAAAAACCAAGCGCATCATTTGCCAATTTTTCTTTAAAAAATAAATAAATAAATGAATAGATAAAATGATATTTTTCTCTCGCACCTCTTGTTCGTGGAATTCTCTTCTGACTTTTTGCTTTACAGTCAGCTTTGATCTTTGAAAATTTAAATGCAATGTCAAACGTTATATTCTGTCTTCTTAATTCTTGTTCTTTTATTGTTTTATTTCATTAATATTTTTTTCATATTCTCTCACACTGAATAACCCCTTGCGTCTTAGTGTCTTTATTACCTTGCTCGGGGTGAATTTTTTTATTAATTTCACCATGGAATCATGAAATGATTTTATGAGTTAAATGCATTGTATATGCTTTTCCCTATAGGAATGCATTAAAAAATGATTTTACTACAGGTATAAATTGAAACTGCATTTCTCAATAGTAATACTTTAGAAATGTTACTATAGAAATGTAATGGCAATGATTTTACTATAGAAATACATTGCAAATACTTTTTTCTATAGGAATTTGGATGAAATGATTTTACAATAGGAATGCATTGGAAATAATTTTACTATAGGAATACACTAGAAATTGTTTTATTTTGGTAATCCATTGGAAATGCGTTTCTCTATAGCATGATCAGACAGTCGACACCTACAGGGGCCAATAATTTAAGTTTGACGGTATAGCGATATAGCCGTAGATGTTCGTTTGGCGGCATCTAATCTAATGCTATCTAAGAAAAACTGAAATGCATTTGTGTGTTTATAGCGTTAGATTAGTTGTACGTTTTTAATTTGCAGTATATTAATACTAAGAAACTGGTGTCTTCATATAAGTGTATGAGGAGTGCGCGCTAGAGTTGTGGCATAGAGGCCAAAGGGGCTGCAACTAGAAAAAGTTTAGGAACCATAGTACAAAACCATATAGAAATGATGATTTCTACCCCATTGTGGGCATTATGCTTAGTGCACGCAAATATGACAACTATTACGGGAAGACGAAGCGGTCCTGTTATAATTCTGTTTGTTCTTTCATTCCTTAGTTAGCAATACTTCATTAATTATAATCCGTTTTGATTGCGAAGAAAGACAGAAAATACACAACAAAGACGCTATTTGGTTTCAGTGAAAGAAAGTTAGAAAAGGAAGAAAGAGTAGGTTATAATGTTCTCATGTGTTTATCGTCTGCTTCAGTGAAATGGAAAAAAAACTTGTCAATTTTTAATCTTTTTATCTGTTCCCGCTTCTTTAAATAATATTTATGATAGTTATTGTAATATCTTGTCAAATTGAAATATTTAAAAATGCAATACGGGAATTTCCATTGGGTAATTTATGGTCGTAGATCTCGTGAGGAGCTTATTCAGTAATTTACCATAAGAATTATGATTGATCAGAAAATTAAAATAGCAAAGCCGTGAAATTTCAACAGATACTATTAGTTTTTATTATTCTTCTTGATCCAGGCAAACTCTTAAAAATATATTATCCAGCATTGAGCTTGGTGTACAGAAAAATCCCCAAAAAAACAAAAACAAAACAAAAAACAAGAACTAAGAAAGAAAAAAAAATCCTAAATTGCAATTCTTGAGTGAAATTAAAAGGCGTATGAATATTACAACCAGAGATATTTATAATTTGCATAGGTGTGTGTATTTGTAGTCCCTGTAAGCTTGGTATAAAAATAAATACTGTATATGGTTTGAGAGGTTCATTGATGTCATGAATTATGTGAAGGAGTTCCGTACTGCCATATTTGAACTATGGCCACTCCTGTAAGTCTCCTGTCTACAACTGGGTCACCGGATCAGCCAATCCTTTTTTTTCAATCCCTATATTTTACGCAGCTGCGTACTTCGGAAAAAGAAAAAAGAAAAAGAAAGGAAAACACGGCAATAGGTTTTTACAAAACCAATCCATGTCGAGATGAATGAAGATATGTGGAAATTCTTTTGACATCCAACGTACCGGATGAACGAATTCTAGCCCACACCTTTCTTTTTCAGATTCTATATATGTATTTTTAGATTATTTTTAACGTTTTGAATTGAAGTATTATTATTATTATTATTATTTATTATTATTATTATTATTATTATTATTAAGGTATATCAGAAAAATATGAAAGGTAGATATAAATTCAATATAAAGTTAATATTTTTTTAGAGCTTACAAGCGAGCAATCCTGGAATGCATAAACAAAATCTTAACTCTATCTGTCAGTCTGTCTCTCCGTCTGTCTGCCTGTTTCTGTTTCTCTCTCTCTCTCTCTCTCTCTCTCTCTATATATATATATATATATATATATATATATATATATAAATTCACTCCAAGCAAGGCGAAAATGCCACTATGATGCAAGGGACTACCGAGAGTGAGAAGAATGGAAAGACTTTAGAAGGAACCGGAAAGCCAATCCTAAGCAGGGCGCAGGGGATAAACTGAAGCATCAACTCCTTTTGAAAAGACCAAAGAGGAGTGTCAACCGGACGATAGGCGAACCTAAAAATCAGAAAAATTTATAAAAAGCCTATATATATATATATATATATATATATATATATATATGTATATATATATATATATAAATGTATATATATATATATATATATATATATATGTATATATATATATATATATATATATATATATATATATATATATATATATATATATATATATATATATATATATATATATTCATATATAATATATATATAGGTTGCATGTTTCATTGAATAATATAGGAATATTATGTCTATTTTTATAATAATCATTTACAGCCCACTAAATAGTTTCTTGGTGTTAAGATTAAATTCATTAAGGAAGGCGCTGTAATTGTTTCCTACCCAACTACTTTCGATCTCCTCCAAAATCATTCTCCTAACGGATAAATTAAATTTTTTTTAAATAATTTTAACAGTGCGCGTTCACATGAGTTTTTTTTTTCATTTTTATTTAGTTTTTTTTTTAATCATCATCACGGCGATCACAGTTATAATAAGTTTGTTTTTGTAATTCACCCTTGAGAATGATCTCGGAGGTGATCTAAAGTAGTTGGGTAAGAGAAAACTATGGCGTCTTCCTTGATGAATTTTATCTTAACATCAAGGAACTGATTAGAGAACTGGAAAGAATGATTGTAAAAATAAATAGACATAATATGTCTATATTATTCAATGAAACATGTTTGAATATATATATATATATATATATATATATATATATATATATATATATATGTGTGTGTGTGTTTGTTTGTGTGTGTGTGTGTGTGCGTATGTGTGTGTGGTGTGCATGTAATGGACTGTGGGAGAAGGCAATAACAAACCATGTTTTGTCTCATTTCCTCCGTCTGTCGAGCATGAATTAAATCTTAATTTAAACTTCGGTAGAGTTCGTTAGCAAATTAAAGACTGCTGATCTGCTATGTAATATCAGTTCTCCTATATTGCAGTGAATGCTGGACAATTTCCTCAAAGTTGAAGAGGAGACGTGAGCCAACAAAGATCTGGTTCTACAGAAGTATGCTGAAAATATCATGGACGCACTATGCGGACAACGAAGAAATTTTAAGAAAAATAGAAACAACAAGAAGAATGCCTATAATTAGAAATTAGAAGGAGGCAGTTGAAATTTCTGGGATAGAAAAGGAAGAAAGAGGGTTTGAAGAATTTAACAATCTACGTACTTATTGAAGGGAAGCTGTACAGAGGAAAAAAGCAAATAGCCTACCTAACAAGCTCGTGTTAATGGATATCAGACCAGGGAGTGAAAAGGGTAGTAAATAGACAACCATTAATAACAGTTACAAAGGATAGGGAGTTGTGGAGAGCCGTGATCACCTGCCTAACAAGCTTATGTAAATGGTTGTCATATAGTGGGTAGGGTAATAAAAACCGCAAACATTACTAAAAGCTACAAAGGACATGAAGTTGTTGAGAGCTATGATTGCCCACGTTCTAAAGAACAGGGAAGTATCCACTGGGTATGCAAGCCCCGCTTTGTGACCCGGAATATGATTTGTCTTGGGAGATAAATCATTGAACTCTTTATTTCTTTTTAATTATCCATAGAGAAAATGAAGTGTTTAAAAAATTAGAGACAGTCCAATCTCCTGTCGACCTGTCAATATTCTTTTCAGTTGTGGCATGGAGTCTACGAGATACCGGATACGTTGCGTTGATTTAGTTATGTAGATGCATTCCGGGTCTGTACTCTCGGGTTTGTAATAATTGTACCCTCCTGCTTATTAATTATAAAAAATTCCAACCCTGCTCCATTTCGAACTCCGAGATTAACTATTTTTGTGGAGGCCGCCATGAAAAGTAAAAAAAAATTGTTTTAAGAAAATGATCATTTAGAATCTCGTTGTTCATCGACAGAAACAGTAAATGTTTGACGAGTGTTAAACTTCGCCATTATACAAAACTTTTCCCAATCACGGATGTCCGCAAAAGCATACGATGTTCCGTGTAGAAAAGAATGACAAATCGAGGACAGTAGAAACATGCTTTTGTAAAGTGTATATTTATTTACTAGCCTAGAAACTGCCTTTCAGGCGGACTTTAAGTTCCTCTCCTGAGGAGAGGTTTTAGGTCTTCAGTCTTTTACTTTCAGCGTCCTATGTACGTAAAAGTTATAAGAATTTAGAAATAATCAAATTATTTTATCTTTATTCGGCACCTTAATTCGGCATAATCTTTCTTCGTATATGCAACCAATCTTCGTAGTTTGTTTACATTTATTTTGCGCGCATTTTTTTCTTTTAAAATCACCATGATTTATGATCCCTTTACATAAAGTCACTCTTAAAAGACATTAGGGAACCCGAATTATGAAATGTTTTGAATACGTCACAATACGTGTGCTAGAAAAAGAAAAAAAAAAAAACATATGAGCAACGTACCGTGCCCCGCTTAAATTTTAATTGAGGTTTAATTGGACGATATCAAATTGCAACTGCGACGAAAAGCGAAATTAAAGTTAAACCTTTAATTAAGAATTGTTTTTTAAATTTTCACTCTGTTCGACATTTAAATTTAACTTTTTTGAGTTATTTATTTAATTTTTAATCGCATGTAACTATAGTAGTTACTACGTGTTACTTCAAGTTGTTTATTATTCACCGGGAACGAAAAACGGACGGACACACGTTCACAACGCTTTATTCATATAGATGATAAAGAAGAAAATTGTTTTAACTCTTGTTAAATAATTTACTGCGTGTTCATATAACATTCCTTCACTCAAATAAACAAAATTCTAGATTATTTACACTATTTACATTTTTCGGACTGTTGTGCTCATCTTCATTGCCATATTCACGACGTTCTGGCCGTTGTACGCCCCGGCCTTTTTCAGGTGATATACGTTGGAATTTGGAACCGAATCCTTCAGTTAGTCCACCGGGGGGGAGGGTAGATTGTTCTAATTTCACGTGCTATGCCTTTGGATATTTATTTTAGTATATCATCTGAAGAAGGCCTGGCTGTACAACGGTTGAAACGTCCTGAATATAATAAAGATGAGGACAACGGTTCTAACAATGTAAATAGTGTAAATAGTTACAATACCTCATCTCAGAAATATAGACAGCTGTTGAATTCTGGACGATTCATACTTCATCTTCAAAATTTTCCATCAGCTTATTCCGCTCCACCCCGTTTATTCAAGACACGAGAGTAAATGACATAGCGTTCTTCGTTGGGTGTAACTACATAGGAAGTTAGTGAAGTTTGCAATATATTGATACATGCCCAATAGGATTAAATCCCGTTGACGGCGGCAGGGGTTTTACAGTTTGTGTCACACGCGTACGATAATATTACTAGTAGGAAACATGGCGGACATAAGGTGGTTCAATTGATCTGCAACTACATCTGTATATATATTACACTTGTCAAGAGAAACTTCAGTTCTACTATTGTTCCTGGCGAATACTAACAGAACCACCAACACCTTGCGCAATAACCAACTGCCGCCAATACCTTGCACAACAATACCAACAATTGGCACAACACCCAACTGCCACCAACACCTTGCAAAGCAACCAACTGCCACCAACATCTTACAAAACAATCAACTGCCACCTACAACTTGCACAACAACACCAATAACTTTTACAACAACCAACTGCCACCAACACCTTGCCGAACAACCAACTGCCACCAAGAAATTGCACAATACCACCAAAAACTTGCACAACAACCAACTGTCACCAACAGCTTGAGGAACAACCAAATGCCACCAACACCTTGCCGAACAACTAACTGCTACCAACAAATTGCGCCACAACACCAACAACTTGCAAAAAAAAAAAAAAAAAAACAACTGCCACCAACACCTTGCGCAACAACCAACTGCCACCAACAACTTTCACAAGCAACAATTTTCACAACAACCAACTGCCATCAACAACTTTCACAACCAACAATTTTCACAACAACCAACTGCCACCAACACCTTACGCAACAACCAACTGCCACCAACAAATTGCGTAACAACAACAACTTGCACGACAACAACTGTCACCAACAACTTTCACAACCAACAATTTTCACAACAACCAACTGCCACCAACACCTTGCCGAACAACCAACTGCCACCAACAAATTGCGTAACAACAACAACTTGCACGACAACAACTGTCACCAACAACTTGAACAACAACCAACTGCCACCAACAAATTGCGTAACAACAACAACTTTCACAACAACCAGCTACCACCAACAACTTGAACAACTTTAAATTAAAATACCTCAGTACCTTGTCAGTCGTTTTTAATGAAACTTACATAAAAGAGAGATTGTTATCCAAATACTCAATTGTATATATATATATATATATATATATATATATATATATATATATATATATATATATATATATATATATATATATATATTATTATCATTGTGTTTTATCCAGTTCTCCGTGAAAATGGTACATGTTGGAACTGAATGGGGAGGGATAAGTTCTTGTGGTGATTTTGTCCATTAATAGGATTATTTATGATGACCAGCCTTTTTTCCCCACTCTTTCTTCGACCTTATGCAGCAAGCAAATGTATTTTTGATAAATAAACACTTCATTTTATATATAAAAAAAATAGATAATGAAATTCATTCTTTTTGCCTCTCGCATTTGTAATACAACATCCCATGTTCAATATCATTTTTCGTGAATGAAATGCCGTGAAGAATTATTCACTTATTGTTACATAAATGACGAAGTTTTGTTTGAAATATTTTCAATTGTCTTCTATTATCACGCGTCTTGTCACATGCAGTCACGTGGTTGTCTGTGAGTTTGAATTGTTGCCTGATGATAACAATGAAACGAAAAAGGTTACAAAATAACGGACAGAATCTAGGAACTGGCTTCTCGGTATGTTTGTAACACTCTTTCTATCCCATTCTGTTCATATCTATCTATCTATGTGTGTGTGTCTATTCATTTCTTTTTTCTATCTATCTATCTATCTATCTATCTATCTATCTATCTATCTATCTCAGGTACATATGTGTCTATCAATTCATATTCCTTCAAACGTTAGTGGATATTTCGTAGTTGAAATAGTCAACCCATTTTTATTTATTAAACAAAGTGTATTACGTCTATCTATCTGAGCATTCCAGAAAATGTGTTACAGGGAGGGATCGAACCTGCGCCACCTTTGTATGGGAAACGACCGATTGATCCAGTGTGCTTTACAGCTAAAACTCTCAATTAATATTAAAACTAGCAATTTTAAATTGAATAATCAAAAAGCTTTAGCTAACATAACGATGACAGCGGTATGTAAAAACACAGAAAAGGATATATATATATATATATATATATATATATATATATATATATATATATATATATATATATATATATATATATATATATATATATATAAATAATACCAAATTGTAATTGGTAGGGGTTATTTAAATAGGACTTTTCAGTCTATATGAGAGCTCAATGTGTGATACAGAACAATTTCTAAGAATAATTAGGAAAAAAGACTTAAAAATCCATATTCAATAACAAATTATTTCGATCAATATTCATCGGTATAAATTTATTACTATGGATTTTTAAGTTCTTTTCCTAATTATATATATATATATATATATATATATATATATATACAGAAAGTATCTTATATACCACAATTTATCAAATGCATTAGTCATACATAGAAATAGATTCAACCACATCTTCGATCTAAAAAAATGCCACACCTATTAAAAGAGGAAGTAATTTAAAAGGACAATTCTAGAGAGTGCCGCTATCGAAATTTATATATATATATATCAGTTAGTCATGTGCCATGCGTGATACACAGTAAGTTGCGGTATAACAGTTGCCATCCAAGGCTATAGAACCCGGCCTGCTATTTACCCATAGCTAGGGGGAGAAGAAGAGGATTCAATACCTTTCCCAAAGATATTAGCACGTAAGTGAATGTAATGGATTCGACTGGAATTCGAACTCGGCTCACCGATTCCTCAATCTGAGCCTCTCTCCAGTACTCTACCGTGCCTATATATATAAAAATTTAAAAGATATATATATATATATATATATATATATATATATATATATATATATATATATATATATATATATATATATATATATATATATATATATATATATATATATATATATATATATATATATATATATATATATATATATATATATATATATATATATATATATTATTATATATTATTACAGAATATAGGCTATAATCATCATCACGTGAAAAATTCGACTTGAAGACACACTTCGATTCAGTGTAATTTCTCATCTTAAGCAATTTTGCAAATATCGCTTATCAGACCTATCCTAAACTAAGCCATTAGCAGTTCTTCAAAGCTTTTACGGGAAATGATGCAATTTTATTGATATATTTTTTAAAATGTCTTCAATGCCTATAATAGTGGTTGTTCATTCGAATATCTATATCATTCCAATATCTATACCACTGATTTTCCGTTCCAGAGTCTATACCAGTGGTTGTTCATCCCAATGTCCATACCAGTAGTTGTTCGTTCCAATGTCTATACCAGTGGTTTTCTGTTCCAGAGTATATACCAGTGGTTGTTCATCCCAATGTCTATACCAGTGGTTGTTCGTTCCAATGTCTATAACATTGGTTGTTCGTTTCAGTTTTTTCCCCCAGTGGTTGTTCATTCCAATGTCTAAGGATGGTATTAATTCTATTAACGATTAAAATGTATTCAAATTAAATAAAACGTCTGGGACCAATAGCATTGCAGATTCTTTTTTGGATTTTATCAAGAATCTGTGAATATTTAACAGAAGCTCCGGATCAGATGCAGCAGCAATATTCAAAGCATGGACAAATGGTAGACTTCTAAACATTTAAGATAGGTTCTGGCGAGAAAAATGGTCCTACATGATAAAGAAAATTAATATAGTAACTTTCCTAGCAGTAGACCTAGCAATTAATTCAATATAATCTTTCCACTTCATGTCAGCAAAAAACGTAAGTCCAAGAAGTCGTAATGAGTCCTTGTCCTGAAGGTTAGCTTCAGCCATACTGATAGAAGGAAAAAAGGACCATCTCAAACGATTAAAAAAGAGCAGTTACGTTTTGTTGGAGGCATTAAAATTAACAAGCCATTCCTTGCTGCAGTTAATAACAGATTGTAGGTAATTTTTGAGTTATTAAACTCATGTTTTTTTTATAATAATTTTAATATTTTAGTTTTCATTAACATATTAATTAGGCACATCAAGGAACTTTCTAAAAAAATAAGAAAAACGTATTTTGAATAATTTAAATGTCTTCTTTGAAGTTAACTTTTGGTTTCATTTGAAAGGTCGTACAAGGTGGTCTGAATGTCTTGTCACCCCTACCAAAAGGCAATGGGAACACAAGAACAAGTAATACAGTAATACAAAGCACATGTACTGGATTCAGTTCATTCACTTTCATTGACGCTGTTACACATCGAGAAGGTCTGTATGAACCACCATCAATTCTGTGGCACAAAATGATGCGGCACTTTGTCCTGTGTGATATTTTACGAAGCTGTGATTTGTTGATTGCTGCAAAGTCTCTGCAAACGGCGTCCTTCAACTGATGGGATTTCTGGTATAGTCTATGTGAAACTCTCTCTTGGATAAAATCCCACATATATTTATGGGTGACAAGACTTTCGGATCACCCTGTACATTGTAGAAATTCAGTTCTCTTCTACAATAATAATACATGGCTAAAGAATAAAAACAAAAGCGCCTTTGATGTCTCCCCCCCCCAACTCATTTGACGGTGCAGAGTTGATGGGCATCTCTATATGAAGCAAAATAAAATAGAACATATAAATGACCATAGACTATACAGAGATGATGGAGTTATGGCGATGCCAAGAAGAGTGAACGAGAGAATAATAAAAAAAAAGCTATACAAACTCCACCAAAATCCAACACAGGCTAACCATTGGAAAGGCACAGGTATATCTTGGTTTCAAAAAATACAAAAAGCATGTATTTATTAAATACCATATAAAAGATTTCTATCTCTCCATATCTGAACAGGGGCTCACTGAAGCATTAAACATCCCTAAGGTGTTCATTAATGTAACACCTGAGGTAGAAGAAATTAATCTACAGGGTGATCCGAAAGTATTGTCACCCCTCTATCAAAAAGTAATGAGAACACTAGAACAAGTAATACAGCAATACAAAGCACATGTACTGGATTCAGTTCATTCACTTTCATTGACTCTGTTACACATCGATAATGTCTGTATGAACATCATCATTTTCGTGGCACTAAATTATGCGACGCCATGTCCTGTGTGATATTTTATGAAGCTGTGCTTTGTTGATTGTTGCAAAGGTTCTCTGAACGGCGTCCTTCAACTGATAGGTATTCTGATATCGTTCATATGAAACTCTCTCCTCATAGAGCGTTGAAATAGAAAATGTGGGTATGACAAGACTTTCGGACCACCCTGTAGGTTAAAGATAATACGTAAAAGGAGAAAAAATTTAAACAAAATAGAAAAATCAGTTGCCAGTTTGACCTTATCGAACAGATCAGACGAGTAAATAGTTGCGTCATCAGCATAGATAACTATTTGCGTACGGGTGACATCGTTGATGGAATAGTGTAGGTCCAAGGATATAGCAGTGGGGGATACCTACATTAATGCAAAAAGATCTAGAAGAGTGGCCATTCAAGATAACTTTCATTTCTCGATTTGATAAGAAAGATAGTAATATTTTCTCCTTATCTGAGGCAACTTCAAATGATGGTATTGGGATGGAATAACTCGGGTGATATACTGTATGTTACCAATGTGCGTTTCCAGTGTATGCTTCCACCAACAAAGCTAATCGCAGCGAATGAGTATTTAGCTCGACATCTTTCCCAGCTGAACCAAGAAAATACAAGAGAATAGATTTTAAGCAGACATCATGAACTCAACGGCGATGCGTTGTATCATACTATAATACATTTGGGGCACCTTGGCGTGGTGTAATGGTTAGCAAGCTTGTCTCGCAAAAACTGTTACGACTGAATAGTGAGTTCGATCCTCATTGGGTGCCCCATAGTTTCGGCCTTGTGCCACATCTAAGCAATGCTTAGAAAATCAATACTATAATTTGGAATTATTTTTCGTTCTGTCATGATTAAATCCCTGCGTTTATTCATATTCTAATGTTTTGAAAGCAAGTACTCACTTTTGAAAGGCTACAGATTCGGGTTCTTCTTTCAAATGATCCGTTCTGAAAGGATCATGGCCCTCCACAACTTCTTGTCTTTTATATCTCTTAGTAACGTTTGCTTCTTTACTACAGCTCTTTGTCTTTGTGGTCCTTGTTCAGCTAGCCATTTACTCAAAATCGCCAAGTACGTTTTGCTTTAGTGTGCCCTGTGAGTTTTAAATTCTCGAAGCTTTCTTTCCTTATTATTGACTCCTCCCAAAATTACACACACACACACACACACACACACACACACACACACACACACACACACACACACACACATATATATATATATATATATATATATATATCATGTTGATGCAGTGTTGATTTCTATTTCTGTGTCTAAACTGTTTATATCTATCTATCTATCTATCTATCTATCTCATTTTATTCACATCTATGTTGTGGTAGGATCCACCTAATTTGGATCTAAATATGGTTGGTACTGGGAAGACGAGGGGAGGAATCAAGAGATTCAATCCAGAGACTCTGCCGACTGCGACTAAGTCAACACATTCTCCAGGAACGGTCTTCCCAAGAATATACAAAAGACTATATGTAAATATTGTGTACACTTTCTTGTTTCAATACATTTTGTTCTAAGTACATTTTGTGTTGCATTATTATTCCATGCATTAGTCAAGTTTCAACAATCTATCTATCTATCTATCTATCTATCTATCTATCTATCTATCTATCTATTCATTTGATTCACATCTATCTATCTATCTATCTATCTATCTATCTATCTATCTCATTTTATTCACATCTATCTATCTATCTATCTTGTGTGGGGGGTACATGTGCACGTTAGTGTGTGAGACACTTTTCATAAATGAAACACTGCTTGAAGAAGCCCAGGGTGAGACATTTCTGCTCCTAGATCAGAGGTTCTCATCCAGGGGGGAATTTCGGGGTTTCAGTGGGAGGGAAAATCTTTTAATTATTATTCTTTTTTTATTACAGAATTTGGAGCCCATCATGAGTATCAAAAAAGACTGTATGACGAATTTTCTATTCAATATGGATTCGCATCCATCAACACCAATGAAGAAGAAAGGCCCCAGCGTATATTTTGTTGCCAAGCTTTGTCAAATGATTCTTTTTTAAACCAACAAAATTGATGCAACATTTACAGAATGTTCATCCTTAACACAAGAACGAAGACCTTTTTTGAACGTCAGGAAAAGACTCACAAAAAGACTTTTGTTGTGCCCTTTTAAGCACTCCTCTATCTATCCCATAATCGGTGAAGAAAAAACAATCACATGTTTCTCACTGACTGTAAGCTTCATCAGATTAAAATCGATTTTAATACCCTGGTATTCTATTGAACATTTTGTTTATTGGAGTATGCTTCAGTTTATTTATTTAATAATTAGTCACGAATTAAAACAAATTACTGTACATTAATTCAAGTTTAAAAATCCATCATTTTCTATTGCTATTTAATTTTTAAAACTCGTCTATGAGAATAATCCATGTAAATGTATGTCTACTAATATGGAAAGAAATGAAGATTTTCAATAATATATGCATATTATTCATAATGCGCCTTTTGAGTCGGACAATATTGGAAAACGTTGGGGAATTACATTCTGACATACGGTGAATAGGGTGTACTAGACAAAAAAAAAAAAGGTTGGGAACCGCTCTCTTAGACAGAGGGCACAGATAATACACTTTGATCCTAGACAGATGGTACATATAGTACACTGATCCTAAACAGAGGCCGTAGATAGTACACTTTGATCCTAGGCAAAAGGCACATATATTAAACTGATCGTGTAGAGAGCACAACGAATAAACTTTGATCATAGGCAAAGGGCAGTACACTTTGATCTTTGAGGGATGACTAGACAGAGGGCATAGTAAACTGATCCTAGCAGATGTAACAGGAAGCGACACCTTGATTCTAGGCAGAAGACACAGATAGTACACTTCGATCCTAGGCAGAGGGAACGGATTGATATCATTCATCTTAACCAGAGAGCACATAGTACCCTGATCTTACGTAGAAAGTAGTGTAGTACAGTTATCATAGGCAGGAGAGTCAGGGAGCGACGCGTTGGTCCTAGGCGGAGATCTCTGTTGCCCCTTGGCAGAAGTGCCAATGCTACCGTAAATAAGTCATTTGTGACGGGTATTATGCTAGTTAATAATTATTAATCATAAGTAGTAGTAGTAGTCTTCAGGATATTGCTGCATCGAATATTGCTGCCACATCTGATCTGGTGCTTCGATTTTATATCAAGAGATTCTTGACAAAATTCAAAGAAAAAGTGTGCAACATTATAGGCCCTGACCTGGCCACTCGGCTTCAGTCACTTTCCCACCGCTGTAGTGTAGTTTCGTTTTTCTATATAGTTGCTTTTTCTATAAATATTTTCACGGTAATTCTTCTGATGAGCTTTCATCGTCAGCGCCTTGACTTCACTAATTTAAGTGCAATACGAAATCTGTTAGATCGTAAGTTCTCTGCTTATTCCACTGTACTTCCACTGTACTTCTCACTTGCTGTAATCTCTTTCAGCTTAAAAAAAAAAAATCATTTCACTTTAAAAACATCATTTCACTCCAAGCAAAGTAATAATGCCACTTAGACGTAAGGGTTCCAATGAGTTTGAAAGCATATGAGGAAAAAAAAAACATTATTAAGTAGAGAGAACAACAAAACAACAAGAATCAAGAAGACGGAATATAACGATTGGCATTGCATTTAAATTTTTGAAGGCCAAAGTTTACTTGGAAGCAAGAGGTTGGAAGAGATTTTCATAACATGTTAGCATAGAACCTACGGTTACATCCATTTATTTTAACTATAAAATGTTGAGATCTCGTCGCCAATATAATACTGTGCTTAAATTAGTTATTAATTAATTAGTAAATAAGTTGAGGTAACAAAGAGGAAAGAAATATTTATTTTGAATAAAACAAAAATTTAGCACAAGTCCAAAAGGTGGGGATAGAGGAAGGCTGGTCTTCAAATTGTTTTATTAAACTTACTGACCCAAAACATACCACAGTATTCCTTACACCCAAACAACACATTCTTACTTACCACTCTTACTACAGCCGCCATAATGCCTCAAAGTGTCTATATAGTTTCCAGAACAACATTTTAAAAAGAGGAATGATCATCAGAACGATTACAAATGAAAATATTTGTAGAAAAGACACAGAACTTCCTGTTTTTGGGGACTTAAAAAGTTAAATGTAAATCGTCATCTTCTGCCTCCTCAATGTTCTTTCATTGTCTTTTCTGTTTCTTGCCCTCTAAGTAACCACATGCATTTTAGTGACTTTTATTGTCTTGATTGAGATGAAAGGAATAATAAAAACAGAGTTAACTCTTTATTTTCTCCATTTTTCTTTTTAGAGCACATTGCTGAAAAAAAGACTTTGGCATTACATTCTTTTATTAGGTTCTGTTAAAACTTGTTCGCGTGCTGCAATAAATTTTGTCGCCATTGGCATCCCAGCAACATTATCCCTAACAGGTGTTTTGTAAACAAACAAGATATAAAGACGTACATTTGTATATATAATAGCTTTATTCCATTTGTAAGCTTTATATTGATATCTGACCATGAAGATAGCTTGATGATTTTGAGTTATTTGAAAAAAAAAAACCTTTTTTCTTGTAAACTCCTTTGCAGTGCATTTACATTAAATCGCTCTTTTATCTATCAGTTACGCATAATTTAATTCCTTATCACCGGTAGGGTAATCTATCTATCTATCTATCTATCTATCTATCTATCTATCTATCTATCTATCTATCTATCTATCTATGTGTGCGTGTGTGTCTGTTACAAAACCTATTAAACGAGTCCCGACATTTATACAAAAATTGCATGTGCCTTACAGAACTAAGTTCCTGATGAAAACAAAATCATGGATAATAAAATACATCGGATATACAACTACATGCCTATCAAGAAGACCTATTTTGCACCTCTTGGATCATAAGCTCCATTGGGATCTATTTTAATGTACACGGAGACCTTCCACCTATATCCGCAACCTACTTGTAGAAAGCACCAGCATAATACACTCATCTAACTGCAGAAGGCGCTTGAAAATAATGAAAGTCTTAATGATAATAATAATAATAATGATAATAATGCAACCAAGCAGATACAGACACAATGGCAAGATAAATCGCTTCATGGCCAATACTCTGCCCATACCAAACAAACTGACGTTGACAAAACCCGTACCCATCAGTGGCTACGTAGTGCAGGGTTGAAAGCTGAAACTGAAGGTTTTATCCCTGCTGCACAGGACCAATGCTTGTTACCTAGAAATTATCAAGCACATATACTAAAATATTGTGTTAGCCCAAAATGCAGATTCTGTGATAAATATCCAGAAACGATTGATCATCTTGAATCAGGTTGCACGATATTGGCACTCACTGAATATAAAACCTGGCACGACAGAGTGGGCCAATATCTGCACTGGAAAATTTGCAATTTCTACGGGAAGGAAACTGAAAGAAACTGGTATGAACACCACCCAGATCCGGTTACGGAGATAGGACCTGTTACAATTCTATGGGACTACACAATACACACTGACAGAACAATCAAAGCCAACCGCCTAGACATTGTTATTAAAGACCGCAAACAAAAAAAAATGCCTCCTTATTGACAGGCAGTCCCTGCAGACTGCAATGTATCTTTGAAGAAATTCAAAAAGCTGTCAAAATACAAGGACCTTGAAATAGAAATCTCAAAAATGTGGCATCTGTTGTAGTTGGAGCCCTAGGATTGGTTGGAAAAGATTCCAGTAGACTAATTGAAGGGAGTCCTGGAAGTCCATGCCTCAAAGAGATACAAAAAATTGTCCTCACAAGTACAGCCCACACTTTCTGAAGGGCATTATCTATGTAATTTCTTTTTTTTTTTTTTGTCAGTGGAAAGTGTCATGATGCCATTTCTAACCTGGGCGGGACCCGGAAAGAAATATGCAAACGCCAGAAATCAAAGGAAATAAAAGTAATAATAATAATAATTGCAGCTCAGAACCAAAGCCTCGCAACTTGATCCTATCACTGTCACATAATCAAGGATGGAACTAACCCGAAATGCAGAATCTGCGCAAAATATGATGTAACTGCCGACCATATTATCTCAGGATATTCGGAACTGGCAAAAAATGAATATACCCACAGACATAACAAAGTAGTGACATATGTGCACTAGAAGATATGCAAGAAGCACAAAATCGAAACCACTGAGAGATGGTATGACCACCAACCAGACACAGTTACCCAAAATAACTATGTAACTATTTTCTGGGACATGCCAATTCTAACTGGCAGGGAAATAAAAGCCATCACACCTGATATTATTATAAAAGACAAGAAATTCAGTAAGTGTATGCTTATTGACATCTGAGAGAAACGCCTCCATAAAAATTATGGAGAAATTGTCCAAATACAAGCACCTGGAGATCGAGATTAACAGGATGTGGGGAATGAAGACTGAGACGGTACCAATAGTAATCGGAGCTCTGGGCCTCGTGAGAAAAGGAATGGAAAATTTTATTAATAGTATCCCAGGTAAAATCAACATACAAGTTGCCCAGAAAATCGCCCTACTAAGAATATCCCATATACTAAGAAAAGTGCTATAAATTAAATGACAATTCTCTTATAGACTCTATGGATTATATCTTGGACCCGGCTCTACAGGGTACAAAGCAGGAAACATAGCACAAATAATAATAATAGTAGTAAAACAAGAAATCAACTTTTAATAATACGGACACAATGTGCTGATTCTGTTCGATAATTAAAACATTTCTGTTGCTAAAAAAAATTATATTAAGACAAGCAAAAAACATCCTTGATAATCGATAATAGATTAGAAGAAAGCCAAGGATTATTTGGACAGTTCTTACACATACCTTTGTCCTATCTCTTGTAAGCATATGAAGAAAATATAATAAAATAAATTTTCAGACATCTTCAATCGGGGAGCCGAGGTCAAATTCCAGTCGAGTTCATTACATTCACTTACGCACAATTAAATTTTGGGAAAGATACGAATCCATCTCTTCTTTCGCCAGACTGGTTGGCACACGTTCTTCCTAACGTCATCAGTTCTCAACGCAGTATCTATGCTGATGACAAGAGTATTTACTCCTGTCTCGATAGTAAGTCTGATCAGTACGATAAGGTCAAATTGGCAGCTGATCTAAACAAAAATTACCTACGGTCTGCTGTTAACTGGAGCAATAAATAGCTTGTTAATATCAATGTCGCCAAAACGAACTCCTCCCTATCAATCATCTGAGAGAGACCTTTCTGCTTTCCATCAGTACGACTGATGTTAACATCCAGGATAGTGGCTCGTTGCGTCTTCTCAGGCTAATATTTTCCGCTGACATGAGGTCTAGTGAATCAATTGGTAGGTCTGCTGCTAGGACATTGGTTCATTGTGTCGGACTAGACAGTTTTTCTCTCCAGAATCTATCTGATATATCTACGTCTACCATTTGTATATGCTTTGAATATCGCTGCCACATCTGGTCTGGTTCGCCTGTTATATATTTAGAGATTCTTTAGAAAATTCAAAGAAGAATTAGCAACGTTATTCGTCCTGACCTGGCATCTTGGCTTCAGTCATTTTCCCCAATGCCATAACGTAGCTTTCCTGTACCTTTTCTATAAATATTTTCATGGTAATTTTTCTGGTGAACGCTCCACTATGGTACCTAGACTTTTATGAATTTTAGGGCTGTACTAGATTGGCGGCAAAGTCTCAGCATTTTACACTTGGAATGGCTTGATGCAACCGTAAATTCTATGCTAATGGTGTCTTCTCTCAGATTTCTCGCCTGAAACTCACTTCCGGAAGAGACGGCTACATTTAACCGTTTCGACAGTGAAAGGATGGAACTGTGATGCCAAACTAGTAGCACGTTTAATTTCATACTGTTTAAGAATTAGCGAAAGTAACTCGTCGGAGCAGTTACCATGAAAGTATTTGTAGAAAAGACAGATGGAAGCGACAGCACGTCTTTGAGAGAGCGACTGTAAACGAGATGCCAAATCAGGGACAACCACATTGCATATCCGTCTCTGTCGATTTTGTCGAGGACCTTAAGACGAATAGCGGGGACCCCAGACCATATATAACAACAGTATTCCATGCAAAGGCGAAAGTTTGATTTATATTTTTGAAGGATGGACTCGGATGAGAAAAACTTTCTGACGCGACACAGAGAACCAACTTTCCTCGTATTATGGCAAATGTTCTGACGAGATACATTCCTTAGTTCCTCCAGTTCAGACCTTCACCGCTAAGACCCACCATACCGCGTACACTGGAAAGAATCTTTGCCATTTCCTTCATTCTCCGCTAGTAAGAAGGAAGTTCTGTTCAGACAACTTTTTATCAAGGATCTCTACTTTATGGAACAAACACCTGAGTGAATATTTCCCCAATCACTAAACTCCTTACTTTCTCTTACGTGCATCTGTGGAGCGAAAACGGAAATAAACATTAAGACAGTCAATCATCAAATGACAAAAATATGGTTTCCGAGTCGGAGGATTCGCGCATTCTTCCGGTTAATAAATTAATCCTTTGAAAATAAACATTTAACATTTTTCAACCAATGTGTCGCATTCCCGCCGACAATAATAATAAAAAAAAAATGCTTCGTGCTCCCTTTAAAAACAAAGCCAGTAAGGAGAAGTGACGGATACAGACGGTAGCAGTCTTCAAAGAGATTCCCTGACTCATTCACCCGTCTCCCTCCCCTAGCTACCTGACATATAAAACCTTCCTCGCTAGGCTACGTGACATTTACTTTCTTACACACCAAGCTACGTGACACTTACACTTTCCTCCTTACTTTCTCTCTTGTCTCTTTTTTCCACACATACACGCGGGGAAATCACATTTCTATTCATCTGAACAAACAACTACAAACAAGGACCTTTAACATAAGAATTTAACGCTCATACAAGCTGAGAAAAATCGCGTTGTAAAACCATGAAAATAAAAAATATTTTATATTTAAAAACTTTTCTTGTTTTTTTCTTTACTGTGGGTTGATTCAAATCCGCAACGCATAAACCTAAATCAGTAACCCTCTACCTTGAGTAGATCTTGTATTGGGTGAATAATTAGGGAAAAAATGCAGTTATGGTTAGAATAGTAAGAAAAACTGCTTTCTATCCTCTGTTGGGGATCAATCAAGAAGAAATGGAACTCTGAATTCAAAATAAGTAGTAGTACCCACTAATCTTCTTGGCTATGCGTAAAATTAGCAAAATAAAAAGCCTTGCAATCTCACCCTGTAAAACAATCAGCAAATACACTATTTTCTAAAATATGATCGGCACGCAAGTTAAGCGACCAAACGGACTTAGGACGAGAATCTCCACACAAACTCATTAAAACAACAGTGAACAATGACATACAGCCAAAACAAATGAACATATTGTATTATAAAAGTCTGACCTGTCCGGATTCAGTTACGTATTTAAAATTCTTTTGATTTTAAAGTGCTTTTAACGCAACGTGTGCTCATTTCAGGCCATTTGATTTTGAGTATTTTCCTATTTTAAGTAAAATTTCCAGTGACTATTAAAAAGTAACACTGTAGACAATAAACAATATGAGATGACTATCTCGATCCAAAGTGAAACGAGGCGGATGTGGGGAATTCTGAATTCATCCTAACTCGTTCATCGATAAAATCTCCTAATCAAAATAACTAGTGCGGAAATTTTAAACCGCTTTCACATTGACAATTGACGTATAGAAGTACTTTATTTATTGAGGCCATCGAGCATTCTACTTGGATCAATTTTCAATAAACAAACACGAGTTGTAAGCAATTTTCTTAATATTACAATATTTATTTAGACTTTAACCAAGCGAACTTTAAACAAAAAAAAAAAAAAAAAAATTGTAATTTTTTACACTGAAAATACGGTTGCTTTTTGGGGACAAACTCTAAACGCAGATGATTGGAGTAGGCCAGGTCACGTGAAAAAATAAAAGTGAGCAATCTGAAGCGAGAAGTAATCGAACCGTGAAACAAAAACATTTCACTTAAATTCTATATCCGCTTTATCAACGGCATTCATTTTATTCTTAAAACCCAGTCTTGTTTGTATAATTTAAGGAAAATAGTTTTTTCATGGCTGCGCGGTTAGTTTAACTGTTATCTTCACCGACAGAAGAAAGGCGAGCTTAAATTTCTGTTGGTCTGTTGCGTTCACTTTCACACAAATCCCCTTGGCAAAGGCATGAATCCATTTTCTACCTTGACCTCAACAATAGGTTATATAGCACGCTAGACTTGGATGGCAGCCAGTCTAAAAGGACAGCTCTGAATTCAAAACCGTGGAGAAAGCAACAGTCAATCACTCCACTATTTTCCCCAAGAAATCATGGCGGTTCACAGACATTAAGGAAAAGAAAGCTGTGGAGAGCCATGATTGTACGCCTTGAAGGAACATAGCATAAAAAATGAAACCATTTTGGCGCTGACAAACGATTTCATCGAAATTACGTCTCACTAAATTCCAAGGACACTCGGAGAAAGAGAAAATGCTGCAGCGATGGAACGAATATACATAGGAGAACTCTTCCACGACGAAAGAGAACAACCGGCAATACATAGAAATACCGACGGACTGGAAATAGCAAAAAGCGAAGTGGAAGCTGCACTGGCCAAATTGAACGGAAACAAAGCGGTAGGACCAGACGGAATTGTAATACCAATGTGGGCAGCCTTAGACGACTACGGTATGGACAAGATCACAGAAATAATAAATGAAATCTACAACAGTGGGTATATACCGGAAGACCTAAGCAAATCTATTTTCATAGCACTGTCTATGAAACCAAGTGCAAACGAATGTGAACTTCACCCGACAACCAGCCTAATGAGCCACATAACAAAACTCATCATCCGAATTCTGATGGATAGAACGCGCAGCGGAATCAGGCTAGGGATAGGACAAGAACAGTGCGGGTTTGTCAAAGACACCGGAATAAGGAACGCGATATTTATGATCAGAATGTTATCAGAAAGAACAATACAATACAGAAGTGTTCCTGTGTTTTATTGATTACGCAAAGGCGTTCGACAAAGCACGCCACAAAAATCTGTTAGAGCTGCTCAGCAACCTTGACATATTCGGGAAAGACATTAGACTAATCAAGCAAACCGCCTGCATGCGAACAGAAAATGAGTTCAGCAGATATACAAAAATGAAAAGGGGTGTAAGACAAAGACGTGTCTTCTCACCGGATTTATTCAACTTATACAGCAAAGCAATTCTGAGAGAATTATATGTCCTACCATGATTCATTATTGGTGGCCACAATCTTAACACTATAAGATATACAGATGAAACAGTGCTGATAGCAGACACGGAAAGGAAATTACAAAACCTTCTAGCGTAGGAAAGCGAGAAGAAAGGACTAAGCATAAACTACAAGAAGACAGAGTGTATGGTTGTCATCAAAAGGGTTAGTCCAAAATACAAATTGCAGGTCGGAGATACTAAAATTAAGCAGGTACAAAAATTTAAATATCTGGGATCTGTTCTAACAAAGGGCGGAAAGTGCGACTCTGATATGCGAAGATGTAATAGAAATGGCCAAAGATGCATTCTGGAAGCCAAGCAGAGTATTAAAAGACATAGAAATTTAACTAGAAATAAAGAAAAGAGTACTGAAATGTTACGTGATATCTGTCCTCCTGGATAGCGGCGAGTGCTGGACAATCTCCTCAAAGTTGAAGAAGAGACGTGAAGCAACAGAAATGTGCTTCTACAGAAAGATGCTGAGGATACCATGGACCGAACATGTGAGCAACGACGAGGTTTTGGAGAAAATGGAAACAAAGAGGAAACTTATACTTAACATCAGGAAGACGCAGTTGAAGTTTTGGGGGTACGAAATGAGGAAGGAGGGCTTAGAAAATCTGATACTCACAAGACAGATAAAGGGAAAGAGGGACCGAGGAAAGAAACGCATAAAATACTTGATGGGCTTGAGCAAATGAATGGCAGAACAGGGTTTGGGAGAAATAACAAAAAAAAAACAACAAAAAACTAAGAGCTACAAAGGACAGGAAGGCGTGGAGGGCCATGATCGCCTACGTCCTGAAGGGACATGGCATATGAAAGAAGAGGAATGTCGGTTAATGGTACATTAAACATATATGAAAAAGATGTCGCATGTCCCTTTTTCAGATTTCTAATAGGCAAATATTCACCTCAAATTATTATGTAACAAGATTTTATTTCTCCCTTGCCGTTTGGAACATTGCTGTGCAATAATGTTACAATCTAGTCCCGCTGACCATCACTACTGAAGTAGGTTTGATCGTCACTAGGTGCCACATCCTTGTAGTCATGTGCTGGACGGATTAACCAAAGCTTAGTAATACGTGTTTATTAGACACACCAGTCTAAGCCTTTTTGAAACAGCAGTAATATCATCATAATGTGCATATTTCGTTTAACACTAGGATGGCCGAAGTGTCGTTTTCGACACCTTCAAATTTTCAACAAATTTCTATGGAATGACTAGTTTTGGTTCGATGCTGAGGCTTATGGACAATTATTGAATTTTAGCAAAGATTCTTAACAGACTTAATTCTTTAAAAAATATTCAGTGGAATAGCTGATATTTGAGGTTTTACTTTGAATGGCCGAGGTGTCGTTTTTGACACCTAGGCTATTTATAGGTAAATGCATTGAAAAATTTCTCTAAGCAATAATACTTGTGTTTATCTCCCTATCTTTCTATTTATCTACACACACACATATATATATATATATATATATATATATATATATATATATATATATATATATATATATATATATATATATATATATAATTTTCTTTCAGTATGAGGTATACTAATATTTGTGAATTTCTTTCCAGACTTGTTATTCCTGACTTGAATATTGAATATATTAGAGATGGCTGCTTCACGGCGTAATGGAAATAAAGATGTCAAAGAAGCTGGCCATCCTAGTGTTAAGGATCTATCCCTCTTCTACGTACTGTGTCCAGGACGATCATAGCGCTCCACAGCTTCCTGCAGTTTCTTACAACTATTCGCTCCTTTACGACCTATCTTTGCCTTTGCTGGATTTCTAACTCCATCCTTTTGCCCATGCTTTCAATGTGCTATATGTGTTTATGACATGAGCTATTATAACCCTCCACAGTTTCATGCCTTTTGTGGCTCTTAGAAATATTTGCTCCTTTACGACTGTGTCGTATTTTTAACTTCATTCATTTGCTCAAACTTCTCAGGTAGTTTATTCCGCTCTTTCAATGCGCTATACCACTTTCAGAGATGGATGACCATGGCTCTCCACATTTTCCTATTTCGAGTTTCTCACATCAATAGTTGTTCTTTTAGGAACCTTCTATATCGCATTTCTCCTCGCTCTGTTAGGACATGGAGGATCATGGTTTTCCACCATTTCATTTCTGCTGTTGCTTTTAAAAATACTAAATACGCCGTTATACCCTTGTTTATCTTTGTCGTATTTGTTCCTCTGTTGATTTGCACAAACTTATAAATTAGGTTACACGTTGTTTTTCTCCCCTTCACCTACTAGAAAGTCATCATTGGGCACCTCGAGGTGGTGTAGTGGTTAGCAAGCTTGTCTCGCTAGAACAATTACGACTGAGTAGTGAGTTCGATCCTCACTGGGTGCCCCATACTTTCGGCCTTGTGCCACATCTGAGCTACGCTTAGAAAATCAGGGCTCCTCGAGGTGGTGTAGTGGTTAGCAAGCTTGTCTCGCTAGAACAATTACGACTGAGTAGTGAGTTCGATCCTCACTGGGTGCCCCATACTTTCGGCCTTGTGCCACATCTGAGCTACGCTTGGAAAATCACTGGGCACCTCGAGGCGGTGCAATGGTTAGCAAGCTTGTCTGGTTAGAACAATTACGACTGAGTAGTGAGTTCGATCCTCACTGGATGCCCCTTACTTTCGGCCTTGTGCCAGGTCTGAGCTACGCTTGGAAAATCACTACTAGAAAGTCAGCATTCAAAATTCTGAATTTTAACTGGGTTCGAACACTGATCTCTGTCACCGCTGAAAAATAGGATAATGTTTTATAAGGCAAGCCCAAGTCTTATCTTAATCTGGCACAAAGCCAAATAGGGGAACGGAGATTGAAAGATTGTGTGACGCTAATCTTACAAATTAAAATGTAAATGAACAGCATTTTCTGTCTCATTAAGATGTTTCATAATCAGCCTTAGCCACTCGTGGGCGGGCTTTGATTCAAAGTAATAATATGCACAGCTAGAGGGAGTGGGGCAACTCCCCAGACAGCACCTCCCTAATTGGACTAAGAATGGGAGAGCTAGGATCAATCCTCGATGACTGAGGCATTCCAATATGAGGCTGAACAATTTTGTTACTAATCCCAAAAATGCGTGGAATTCGCGCTTCAAAGAGGGCTCTTCTTCCGGAAGGAGCATGGGAGTAGTAGGGATGGTTTTTCGTCGGTGTAGATGCTGCGGTTGTAGTATCTGTTCCGTGCCGGAGAACTTCTCTCCTACCTTGCGCCCCCACCCCCGCGTGGACAGAATCATCGGACTTGTTCTGTAACATCTGTTCCGTAGCGGAGGTATGACCGGCTATGACTAGCTTAGACAAAATATGACCAGTATAGACAAGCTATGACCAGCTAAGACCTGCTTGGACCATCGTCCCGAGTAGTGACTCTCGAAACCCCACGTTAAAAACCGACCTTATGTCATAATCTGACTCGGTGGGGAGTCAAGGTAAATACACGGAGTCACGCTTTAAAACGGCCTTGTACCATATTTTGTTTGAGTTGTGTTCTGGATAAATACCGTTGGTTCATAATCAGTCTGGGCTTACGGCCATATCATGTTGAAACACTGGTTATCGTACGATCACCGAAGTAAAGCAACGTCGAACCTTGTCAGTAGCGAGATGAGTGAAACCGATTGGGAATACCAGGTGCTGTAAATTTGGATGTGCGGGTGGTGTAATGGATAAAGGTCCGGAATTGGAAATCAGAGAGTCGAGTTTCAATTCCAGTCGGGTTCGTTATATTCACTTTCTCTTGGGAAAGGCATGAATCCATCTCTTCTCCCTCCAGCTATGGGTTAATTAGTAGGATTTGTATCAGTACAAAAGGTTTATAAATCGTAAAAACAAATCGATCAATCAATTATAATTTGTCTTTGTGTTTGAGTCTAAGAACAATGTACTCCGCTACAATAACTTCCCCAAGCAGTACTTCTTCCATTGAGGGCGTGGACCAGGGCAAATCCCTGATGTGTCAGGCACCCCAATACGAAAGTATCGACTAATATCGTGTAGGCGTCGGATTCCCTACTTTAAATAGCCTTGTGTTATATACCGCTCGATTGGGTACCTCGACGTGGCGTAATGTTTAGCTTGTCTTACTAGATCAATTTACGACTGAGTAGTGAGTTCGATCCTCGCTAGGTGCCCCATACTTTCGGCCTTGTGCCACATCTAAGCCGGGCTTAGAAAATCGCTCGATTAGAGGCGCGAATAAATACCGTCAGTTTTAGTTGTCTGGTAAAGCAGTACCATCCTGACCTTGGAGTTATTTCTTTATAAATATTCTACTTGAAAATGAAAGATATTTATTCCGAAACATTAGCTTCAGTATTTATTTTAATATATCCGTTTTACCCAATTTAGTATTGGGTTTCCGGTTCCTTTTAAAGTCTACTTCAACTCCGGATACTTCTAACGTCTCCGCCTAAACTCTAAATTTATTTATTTATTCATCAATAGGAGTAGATAGGTTTACCCATCGTCCGATTCACACTCCTCTTCAGTCATTTGAACAGGAGTAAAGGTTTATCCCTTGTTTTCTGTTTCAGATTAGGTTTCCGGTTCCTTCTAATGTCTTCACATTCTGTTTCACTCCCAGTAGCCCCTTGTGTCTTAGTGGCATTATTGCCTTGCTTGGGGTGAAATGATTCAAAATATTTAAAAGAAGATAATGTATCTCAGCTCAGTAGGAATGTCATAGATTGTGGCCATGATAAATTTATTGCATTTCTTTTTTTACAGTTTTGAATTCAGAGTAGCCCTTCTCTTAGGTTGATTGCCACCCAAGAAGAGAGAGACCAGTCTACTCTGCTATTTAACCATAGCTGGGTGTCGGGGGGGGGTGTGTGTGGAAGATACGGATTCATGCCTTTCCCAAGAGAAATAGGGCAAAGGAAACGCAACAGACGAGGCCGGAACTTAAATTCGATTCGTTCATTGCACTTTCCGCACCGGTAACTGTTATACTATCCGCATATCTTCATTTTCTCAAAGCGGAAATAGAGACGCAAACAACACAACAAATGTCGCCTGTCTGGAGACAAGAGATAACAAAAACAACTGTTAGTGAATAAGGTAATGTAAATTAGTCCAAAACAAAGGGGACACTATACAGGCAGCTCCTGTTATTTGTAACAGTCTTAAGTTGTCCTCCATTTCTTCCATGAAGAAATATCAGGATTGTTCATTTTGTCTAGTTCTTCACCGAATTTCTGTTGCACTTTATGATTTAAATTTGGATAAGAATCCAACGGAATTGTAATTATAGACAAACAATAAAGACAACTCTTATGTTTAAACATTTCGTTAATCAGTGTCATCAGGAAAATGGATTTTATTTCAACGGAATCTACATTGGCGAGACAGAACGGGATTCACGTCACTCATATGAACGATCGATTTTTTTTAAAAATTTCAACTGTATCGTTTTTTTTGTTTGTTTTTTTTTTAAATTAAATGATATTAATATCAATTCTGTTTTTATTTTAATATACTCATTTGTTTTTTGGTACAGTTCGTAGTGTAGTGGTTAGCAAGCTTATCTGTGGGTTTGTTCCTCATTGGGTGCTCCATACTTTTGGCCATGTGCCACAATTACGCTACGCTTAGTAAATCGCTATATATTCATTTGTTTCAAGATTTTTCGCATCTCACATTTTTGAACACCAGTTTAGTAAGAACAGGACATACACTGAAGAACCATGGACGTATATTAAACGTAGGGAGTTCGGAAATCATGGCACTTTCAATATATCTTCGTCTTAGTAAATTATCTTTTTCTTTTATAGATTATAACAAAAAGGTGATCATGAATGTTTCATTGGCATGTGATACCCCTGAAACTTTTATAATCATATTGAGTCTGTTGTTAAATTTAAAGTATCTTGTATATTCGTATATTTTTCTTTAAATTTCGAGATGTTAAACCGATGTATTTCTGTTGTGTGTGTGTAGGGAGGCATTGTTTATACTTATTTAATATTCATATATTTATATAATAATATTATATAATAATATATGATATATAATATATAATATAATATATAATATAATATATAATATATAATAATATTATATAATAATAATATATAATTTATAATATAGTACAATATATAATATAATATATAATATAATATATAATATATAATATAATGTATAATATAATATATAATACATATTATATAATAATAATATATAATTTATAATATAATACAATATATAATATAATATATAATATATAATAATATTATATAATAATAATAATATATAATTTATAATATAATACAATATATATTATATAATATAATATATAATATATATATATAATATAATATATAATATAATATATAATACATATTATATAATAATAATATATAATTTATAATATAATACAATATATAATATATAATATAATATATAATATAATATATAATATATAATGTTATATAATAATAATAATAATATATAATTTATAATATAATACAATATATAATATAATATATAATATACAATAATATTCTATAATAATATTTATATAATAATTTATATATTTATATAATATTTATATATTTGGTAAATCTCTACTTCTGAATGTTCTGTTTTACTTAAATTTAGTTTTTAACCGTTTTTGAAGTGTTTGTGACAGGTTTTTTTTTGTTTTTTTCTGAGATTAGCGAAATTTCTTTCGAGTTTATTACTTTTTTGTTTTTTAAAAATCATTTCAGCCGAAGCAAAGCAACAAAGACACTAAGACCCAAGGGTTTACTAAACGTGAGAGAATGAGAATAAAAAAAAAAAACACTATTAAGGAGAGAGAACAATAAAAGAAAAGGAATTCAGAAGATAACGCTTGACGTTGCCTTTTAATTTTTGAAGATCAAAATTGACTGAGAAGTTGGAACAGTGTTCCACAAGCGAGAAGTGCGATAGAAGACACTGTCATTATAGAAGGTTCTTTGGAAAAATGTTGCTTTTTACTGCAATTCTCAAGTAATTTTTACATTTATTCGACGATCATCAATATATATATATATATATATATATATATATATATATATATATATATATATGATGGGGACTGGTAAGGTATTGAGGTTTCGGCGTGTGTGCGTTTCTCGAATTCTTTGTCGCAACTGATGTGGACCCAAAGTTGGGACCATGGAAGGAAAAACACGGAACATGGAGAAGAGGAGGAAAGAGAGAGAGAGAGAGAGAGAGAGAGAGAGAGAGAGAGAGAGAGAGAGAGAGAGAGAGAGAGAGAGTATTCTAATACCGTTGTATCAGCCGCGTACGACTACCAATATTGGACACTAGCACATAGTAAGCTCCGCTTACACTTACACTATCTTTGTAACCTTTTTGTTTAATATATCTTTCTGACCTCTAATCCGTGTTCCGTGTTTTCCTTCCGTGGTCCCAACTTTGGGACCACATCATTCATATATATATATATATATATATATATATATATATATACAAAAAAGTGTACATTGTGTTCAACACCCAGACCATAAAACAGACTTTTGCTGCTGGTGTTTTGACCTCAATGTCCACTTTTATATTTACATACGCTCTATCGCTGATATTAAGCACTATATTTTAATCATATATATATATATATATATATATATATATATGTAAGTGGACAGTGAGATCTACACAGAGAGTCGACAGTTTGTTTCATACTTGAATGCAAATCCTGGGGATTGCTTTTAAGCATGAAACAGACTGTCGCAACACGTTGTTGTAACAGTGTCCATTTTACATTTATACTTACACACAGTTTATTTCACGCTGTTATATTGAGCACTTTTGCCCATAAATACAGCATACCTTAAAACTATATTTGTAACCCCCCCATATATATATATATATATATATATATATATATATATATATATATATATATATATATATATAAAATATGAATGAAAAAATGATCAGGATGGACATAGATATCAACATATATGGTGACTGAAAGTTTCATGCTTTAAGTGATCATCCATTACAGAAAAAATGCTGACTAAAAATATGAATCACACACATACACATACACACACACACACACACACACACACACACACGTGCGCCCACACATATATATATATATATATGTGTGTGTGTGTGTGTGAAATAAAAAATATATGAAGCAAATATATGAAGGGTTTGAAAAGATGCGGTCAGTAAAACATTTCTAATTTGCCAAATATTTTTCTTAAATGTCATTTTTAAAATATAGAGCAAGTGAATTTTGAACTAATGAGATGTCATAGAGACTAACCTTTTTTTTTTTTAAAGATACATGTACCTGAGCAAGACACCATAAATAACTTCATTATATTTTTTCAGCTTTTATCTTAATGAAGACAGAGGAAAATGTCAGAAGATTACTTAAGATGTTTCAATTCAGGTTATAAATTACTTTGTATTATTACGCTTGAAAATAAAAAAAAAAAAACAAAAAAAAAAAAAAAAAACAACGATAGCTGTAGTTTCTTGGGCATATAAAGAACTTCTGGGGAATTTAATACTTACTGAACATACTAAAAGGCATAAGGGATAGAGAAAGGCTGTGGGTAACTTAGCTGACGAGTTTTTATAAACTGCTGGCGGAACGGGGTTGGCAAAAGACAAGCGTTGCTAAGAGCTACAAGGATTGGAAATTGTAGAGAGCCATAGTCGCCCAATTCCTGAAGGGACACCGCACATAGAAAAATAAGAATATTACGCTAATGTCACTTTTCACCCACGAAAATGTTTTATTGTTATTTAAATTCTAATGCCCTGCAGCTTGTAATAATAATAATAGCCAAATGGCTATAAGGAAATATTCGGCTTTCATTGAAAGAACAGACAGTAGTACTGTTGGTTGAAATTTATAAAATCTTTCCCTTGAAAATTTTTTTTCAAGTTCAGTAGCTGTTATCGCTTCTTCTAATGGGGGTTTCCTTCCTAACTTTTTATTTGAAGTAGTGTGTTGATTATATCCTTATTTTCTCTTCGAGTTACACGTCATATCCATTTTAGCGGCTGCTGTTACCACATCGTAAAAGGCGGATTGTTCTGAATATTAGACGTCAAGGATTTCATTTCATCTAAAATTAGTCCATTTTTTATTGTGATATTTGGATTAATCTAGTCCAAAATCTACTCTAGTGATTTTCACTAAAATGCAATGTAGTTATTTAAAGACATTAATAACCAACCAAAAGAAATATTGTCATTGATTTATTTCTTAATCATCATTAATGACATGTCATGCATTTTAGGAAGAAATAACAAACTTCATTTCATCATGGCCTTCAGCTTAGGGCTATCTAACGTTGAAACAACGTTTTTCGAACGAACACCGATGCTAAAGACCGCCGAGCCTGGCCAGTAACTAGATTGGCGACTGCTTGGGAATACCACCTACTGTAAGCTTACATGTGCGGGTGGTGTAATGGATAAGGGCTCAGAATTGGAAATCGGTGAGCCAAATTCTAATTCCATTTGGGTTCATTGTATTCACTCAGGCGCAAATTCTGATGTCCTGAAATTTGTAACACCACAAGACAAATAGTGTAAAATTTCCATTTTTCTTTAAGAATTTCATTTTAACCATAATCAATCTGCTTCTATAATGGCCTTTTAAATAATCTTCTCTAAAATGCAATACAATTATTTAAAGACGCTACTAAGCAACCAAATACTGTCATTGATTTTATAGTTTACTTATCATCGATGATATATCATGAAATTAAACAAAAATATCGAACACCCTTTCATCATGGTCGCCAACGTCCTGAAGGGACACGGCACATAGGAAAATAAGAATATTAGGTTAATGCTACTTTTTACCCACCAAATATTGGAGTTTTTTTTTTGTTTTTTAAATTCCAAATGCCCTGCAGCTTGTAAAAAAATAATATTTGCCGTTTCCTTATAAGGAAACATTTGACATTCATTGACTGAGCAGCCAGTGCCACGGTCGGATGAAATTTATAAAATGTTTTTCTTAAAACAATTTTTCAGGAAAACAGGTTTCTCATGTCCAGAAGCTGTTATTGCTCTTTCCAGTATTGATGGGGGTTTCCTACCTAACCTTTTATTTAAGTAGTGTGAAAGTCAACATCATATTTCCTTATTTTCTTTTCGAGTTACATGTCATATCCATCTTAGCTGTTGCTGCTACCACATCGTAAAGGACGGGTTGTTCTGTAAGTTAGGCTTTAAGAATTTCATTTTATCTAAAATTAGTCTATTTTTTATTGTGATATTTGGAATAATATAGTCTGAAATCTCAAGTGATTTCCACTAAAATGCAATGTAGTCATTTAAAGACACTAGTAACCAACCAAAAGAAATACTGTCATTGATTTTTATTTTACTCATCATCAACGACATATGCATTTTAAGCAGAAATATCTAATTTCCCCGTAGCTTGGGATTTGTACCCACTGTGATGCAATATCAGAAATCTGAGTAGAGTGTAGTAACAGATGATGGAAAATATAATAACAATCTTAACCCATTAGCATTCAACATGCCCAAAACGATCTCGTAAATATCAGCTCCCAAAGTCCCACTATTTGCGTGACTTCCTGAATTATTTCATTTTTTAAAAAATTTTATCTCGATGTCTATCATATCAATAAGCAAAAGAAAGTCACTTTTCCTCGTAATGTTCTGAGTTTATTTGCCAGAGTAATTTCCAGCCTTTACATTAAACATTTTCTTTTTAAGAAAAAAAAAAGTAAATTTTTTTTCTTTGTTTCGATGTTTCGTTGCGTCAGTGTTTACTGTATCTTGGTATGAACAAATGTGTTGTAATATGGCCTGATATGATGCAATATTTAAGAAGCTAGCCCTATCCACCATTATATGCACAAAATACTAAGATGGCTTTTTTTTCTTTTATAACGTTCACCCAATACAAGGCTTGACAGCCACTCAAGGTAGAGGGTTCCTGTTAAAACGGTAATGATGAATGAGGTGCCTGATATGAATGAAAATTGTAGTAGCAGTTGTTTGCGGACAAAGTCTCACTGTTGAAGTGACTTCAAACGTTATTTGTGATGACGTCATCATTTATTATGACGGAGTAGACATGGGGCGTGTTTAACATTGAGGACCGACATTTCCAGTACATGTTTGAGCAGGTTGAATGCTAAAGGCTTAAGACACATTGAAATAGTGAAAGAATCCCTCCCTATAACTAAGCAAAGTACTAAGAAATAAGAAAATTTCATTAGAAAGAAAAGAAAATACTCCTAAAATGTCATGTTATATCCATTCTTATCTATAACCATGAATGATAAAGAGATTAAAAGTGACGGAGAGCTATAAATGCTGTTATTAATGCCACTTTTGCTCTCCAGAATTGAACATCTTTTCCTTTCGTATTTAAATTCTGATTCCTGCAGCTTGTAATACCACAAAAGAAATAGAGTAAAGTTTGTATTCTTCTGAAAGATGGACCTTGAAGAATTTCATTTTCGCCATACTCAGTCTGTTTCCATTATGGCCTTTTAAATAATCTTCTTTATTGACTGGCACTAAAATGCAATATGATTATTTAAAGACACTAATAACCAAACAAATACTGTCACTGATTTTTTTTATGCTACTTATCATCGATGGTAGAAATATCGAACTCCATTGCATCAAGATCTGCAGCTTAGAGCCATATAACGTTGAAACATCGTTTCTTGTCCGATCAGGGTGGTTAAACAGCGCCGAGCCTGGTCAATACCGAGATGAGTGACCGCTTAGGAATATCAGCTGCTGTAAACTTGGATGGGCGAGTGGTCTAATATAACGGCTCAGAATTAGAAATCGAAGTGCCAAATTCTAATTTGGTTCCAGTTTAGGTTGAGTTCGTTATATTCATTTCAGCGCAAATTCCCTTGGGTTTATGTTATGGTCCGGTTCCTTGTATCACGGTGATAGTCCAAGGTAGAACCAATAAAGAAGAACTCGAACACAGGTATGGAATAACACAGATATATTACAAACAGGAATATATACAGAGAAGTAGAAAGTGTTAGTATGAACAATCAGGTTTAGTAGAGAGAACAATGTAGCCTCGATCAGTATCACTATTCCAATGTCTTGCAGTAATTGTTTGAACGCGACTCAGTTTCGGACTGCCTCTGACTCGACTCTTGACTCCACTTGAACTACTGACTCTACTTGCTGACTGACTATATTTAGTCACCCCCCCAAATTGGGCATCATGTGGCACAAGGCCGGTTTAACGTGGGATCTCCGAGCCCCTGGGCCCGGCCAAAAATATGCCCATTGAACCCGTATAAACGGGTTCAGGGTTGGTTTACCTCCCCGAAAGAGAATCCACCCTTCGGCGTAGCCTCTTTCAGGTTTCTCCCCGCCCGAAGACAGACAGTTCAACCGATCAGCCAGTCGACTGAGATCGACTTGAACGACTTATTATTATTATGGGTTAGATCCCATAACAGTTTATTAGTAAGACTTGTATCAGTAAATCTTTATTATCTGCAAATATTCTTACAATCTTATAAAATATTTTCTGGCTTTAAATAACCAGCCAAAAAAGGTTGATAAGCCGTAAAATCAACAAATCAATCAGTCAATAATCCCCAGTTTTTTTGTTTTTTTTTCATGTGAATAAATTGTTTGTGTGAGATTCAAAGGGTCGCACAAATTTATTTTAGTTAAAATTAAATTTATTAGATATGATATGAAAAAAAAAAACTCTCTAAAAATTTTGGCCCACCCTAACATATATGACTTTGAACTGTAAGGTTATTTTCGTACGTGAAACTAAAATCTATTCCACCACCACGATAGCATATGAACTCACTTTCATTAACTGCATGAACGCCCCATTGGCGGTCTTTCGACTTCCACGTTCTTTCTTTGAAAATGACCAACGTTGGTGGAAAGTACTCGATGACTTATTCATCACCAGGAGAAAGTCACCAAAGGGCTTAACAGACATTCCCTGTCTGTTCTTTTTAAAGAAAACATACTAAAACGAATGATTGCTGCCTATACCTAATATACGTGAGCGTACACCCCCCCCCACACACATTCATTCTCTTTTGTCTTTTCAATCAGTTGGCCTATTGTTGAGTAGCCACTCCTAAAACCTGAGTAGTTCATTCTTGTCTCGTCTGTAAATAATTTTGAGAAAAGTACATTTTCGATAGTAATGTGATAGGTCAATATTTGTCAAAGTTTTTTTTTTTTATTGTTTTCTTTTTCTCTTCTAGAATAAGAATACTATTCCTAGAGTCAGGGCCGGTGCGTACTACTCCCGAACAACATGCCCCGGGGGCAATTGGGGTTGGCAAGCCTGATTGGGGGCCTCAGGCAGTGATTTGTTACCATCGCTATCTTATCTGTATTTGTTTTTTTCTACTTTATATACGTTAAAAAATAATATAAGAACAACTGACTATTAAAGGATGGAAAATTGTCGTGAATTTTAACATCATTCTGGTGTCTTATTTTTCGTTTAGATCCGTGAATTTAATTTTGCTCATGCTAAGTTTCGAAAAGTCATAATAATCATTGTTCAGCAGTTATTGCGTATGAAAAGGTTTTTGACTCAATAGAACAGACGACAGTCTTCAACTTACGAAAATAGAGTATTAACAGAAATTATATAAATGTTATACACAGGACCGGATTTAGGCCTTAAGAGTTCCCTGGGCTAACAGAATTTGGGGTACTCTTCATTACGTCTGTTCGTTCCCCCCACCTTGCCGTGTATATAAAAAATAATTTTAGATGATGCGTAATGAAATGTAAAATTGAGCAACGTAAACAAAATTATGCAAAACTAAAAAAGCTACATTAAAAATCTATATGTATATAAAAAAGATAGATCAAAATCAAAATGAGACCCCTTTAATGGGCCCCATCGAATTTAAAAGACTTACGCCAACTAGGGAGGTCCAAATTGTTTCAAATTAGTTCAAAGGAGCCCCATTAAATTTGAAAATAAACAAATCTTCTCTGTTCTTATTTCTTTTTCAGTTTTATGATAGGCCCAAGACTAGAGGGCCCTTTGGGGGCGCTCTACTCTTGGGGCACATAGGCTGAAACCCATACTAGCCCATATGTAAAACCGGCACTGATTATATATACAGTGTAACCCGGATATAAGAGAGTGGTCGGGACCGGAGAAGAAGTATCTTATATCCGGGTTTCTGTTATATCCGGCTTTGGTCTAATTTATATACATTAACACAGGTTCTAATTTGGGACCAGAGAAAACCTCTTTTATATCCGGGTTTCTCTTATATCCGGGTCTCTTATATCCGGGTTACACTGTATGTGATAACGATACTACAATAATTAAACTACATAAAAAAAAACCAGATAAAATGGGCATCGAAAAGGTGTACGTGAAAGAGATACATTTTCACTGTAGGGAGTAGGTTACAGATATTTATTACAGTTTTAAAAACGGACATTTTCAAATTATTAGTTTATTCGTAAAATAATGTCCTATTTTACAATTCACTTTTATTCCAAAATGAATGCATTTAAACAGTGTTGTAATCAATCTAAATAGGAACGCTGAACATCTGTATATTTCTGCCATCGAGCTACAAGGTAACAAGATATGCCTAAAAGACAATGGTTTGAACGCCAAATGAATGCAGTTTCTGCTTCTTCTTTGCAACGGAATGTCTTTTGGCTTAAAAATTGTCAGGATACTTTAAAAAATGTCATCCTGGCAAGATGTGGTCGAGCATTTTCCTGGAGCAGTATTGGACCTCTTTAATTAACCAGTTTTTATAATCTCAAAACGACCCTTGCTTACCACACCGTCAATACCAACGTAGTAGAGACTTCGTAGTAAGCCGTTGAACAATACTGGTGCCAGACGTCTTCGAATAATACTCGTACTAATAATACTTCGTATAGCGAATAGAGTAAAGAATAGCGGTCTCAATAGTAATAGAAGGTAGAGGAGATATAACGATCCGTAGAAGATAGACTAAGAATACACATAAGACGTCACGCGACTTCCTTTATATATGCGTTTCCTCTATGGTCACGTGATCTACTTAGTTCCGTAATGAGGGGGCGGGGACAAAACTGGGAGGTCTTGTTGAAGTGTATTCCATTTCCTTTCCCCTCTGCTGCAAATGACGACTCGCTATTTACATGTGTAAATTTTGTTTGCCATTGATTTTAGTCCAACTAGGAGCAGTACTACGACAAATGATTTAAGTGAAAATATTATAATATTTATTTTTGTATAAATACAAAAAATGTGACACAAGGCCAAAAGTGTGGATGGGGAAGGTTGTTCATCATCTGTCTTATCTTAAACTTAGCTAGCTACAATCACTGACCCAAACTATACAATATTCCTTGCACCAAGATACCACATTCTTACTTACCATTCTTACTACAATCACCATAATACCTCACAGTCTCTATGAAGTTCTAACTACTCCCCATATATACAATTTATCTTTGGGAGTGGAGAATAAAATAACTTTTAAAAATGCACACCTAATGAATATTTACAATGTGAATAATTGTTATGATGTTGATTTGGGGTTAGTAGAGACAAACGCCAAATAACACGTAACAATAAAAAGAGTTTTAAAAGGTTGGTAAAAAGGTACAGAAATCGCCTGAGTAGTCAATAACTAGCTCAGCTAAGAACTTCTCGGTCTATCTATCTTCCCCATGTCAACTGACATGCCACTATTTAAAGTCTTTGTTCATAGACGGAGACAAGTTCATCTTCAAGAGGAGTGGTAGGTTTCCGACACAACAATAATACTATATGTACAAGAAACTAAACAAAATTGTATTAGTAGTAATCACCAATCCCAACTTTAATCCTGGCAGAGATATCAGTTAACTGAACGCAATTAATGCGGGACTTGAATAAATTAAAAACCAATAATTCGACCAGCCACACACACAATCACACATTTATTCAGACGCAACAACAATTACGAAAAAGAGAAAAATATAATACAGGGTGCGGCAGAAATAGCTCCCACATATACCTCTCAGAATAATAGTAAGACATTAGCTATGTGAAGACACCATTGCCACTAATGTCTTACCAATATGTAGGAGGAATTTCTGCGAGGTATTTCTGCCGCACCCTGTACAACAGCACTTCTGGAATTTTCGTATCTGAAGTTAGGATTGCGTCTTGTCTTTTCATTCGCTCAGAGATTCCAACCTGGTTAATCTATTGTCCGGGTTTTGGTCAATCCTCATTTTTCGCCTAAAAAGGTAGTCTTTAAAATACGACTTAGACACAAGTGTACAGAAGATGCATCTGTTCTGATGCAATATGAACATTCGGACAGTTACCTTGTTATCAAAGTCATTAAAACTCGTCATCCCTGTGGTTTGCGACATGCCAATAGAACCTGACTCATTTCACTTTCTTTGTCCCACGGTGCTGTTTTGGGCTATAATTTACACATGGCTACACCCACAGGGACACAAGGATTATTTTCTTGTGCCAGCATATCTACGTCTGTCCTAATGTGGCGTCTGGGTATTTTTTCTAACCAATTGTAGGCAAATGCTGTTAATTTGTTCATCTCACCTTTTGGATTGCAGCTAAAAACAAAACGAAACAAAACAATAAAAAAAAAAACCAGTTTGATATAAATAAACAAAAGATATGTAGACAAAAAAAAAAAAAAAACCCACCACACATCCACGCGATATAAACACAGACTGAAAAACACCCCCACCCCCGCAAGTAGTCAAGTGCTATGTTTTTGTTTCATTTTATTTTCGCCGTTTCAATTCAAATTATACACACATATGTACACAGAGACGTGTACTAGCAAGTGTGGGTGTTAAATAGAGTTGTCTCGTCTTGCGGGGCGAGAAAGGTTTTTCCCTTATAAATGTGTCAGGGATCGGCTGTACAGCTGCGCCAACTTCTTATCTATATATATAGTCGATAAAAATTGATTGCACATTTAGTTGTAAATTTGTTTTTTTTTTTATCGGAAGAAGTGAAGGAGTTATTAAAGGTTTATAAAAAAAAATCTGTAATTATTTTGTAAACAAGAAATACATTACAAAATAAAATAAATAATAAAAAAAAAAAAACAAAAATAAAAAAAAATTAAAAAATAACCCAATCTTTGTCTTGGTTTTCGGCCATATCATGTTGAAACATCGAGCCTCAATAGTACCTAGATAGGTGACCGCTTGGGGATACAGTGTAACCCGGATATAAGAGAGTGTTCGGGACCGGAGAAGAAGTCTCTTATATCCGGGTTTCTCTTATATCCGGGTTTGGTCTATTTTATATACATTAACACAGGCTCTAATTTGGGACTAGAGAAAATCTCTCTTATATCTGGGTTTCTTTTATATCCGGGTCTCTTATATCCGGGTTACACTGTATCAGGTTAAATCGAAGAGCCGAGTTCAAATTCTACTTATTCTTCTCGCCGATATATGTTAATTAGTAGGACTTGTATCACTAAATCATTATTATCTCAAAAAAAAAAAAAACAAAAAAAAAACTGAAAATATTTTCTGATTTTAAATACAGTGTGACCCGGATATAAGAGAGTTGTCGGGACCGGAGAAGAAGTCTCTTATATCCGGGTTTCTCTTATATCCGGGTTTGGTCTATTTTATATACAGTGTAACCCGGATATAAGAGAGATTTTCTCTGGTCCCAAATTAGAGCCCATACTTACTTAAACAAAATAGACCAAACCCGGATATAAGAGAAACCCGGATATAAGAGATTTCTTCTCCGGTCCCGACAACTCTCTTATATCCGGGTTAAACTGTACATTAACACAAACTCTGATTTGGCACCAGAGAAAATCTCTCTTATATCCGGTTTTCTCTTATATCCGGGTTACACTATAACCTGAAAAAGGTCTGTCTATATTTCTGAGTTGAGGTATTAGATACAAGGACACATGGCACGTTGGTTAGATCCAGTGACAGGACCCAAAGAGTGTGAGTTCAATACCCGGTTAAGGCAGTGGAGAACTTTCAGAGGGAAATTAACAGGAGAAAGCTGATAACTGACACCCATCAAACATGGCACGTGGAACTAGAACAGTTTACCCTAGTGACCGAAATAAAGGGTTCAGTTCGACATTCCAACCACCTGAAGAAGGCCGGAGCGTATAACGGCCGAAACGTTGTAATAAATATGGCGACAAAGATGAGGACAATAGTCCGAATAATGTAAATAATGAACCTGAAAAGGATTGAAAAGCAACAGAAAAAAAATCAGTTAAGCTTGTTCTCTGGGCGATTATGGCTCTCCACAACTTCCTATATTCTGCAGCATGTTTATCTTTTTACTATCTAACTCCCGGTCACTGTTCTGCCATCCAGTTACACAAGCTCGCTAGGTAGGTTACTCACTGCTTGCCTCTGTCCTTCTTGACTTCAATATGTCCTGTGAGTGTCAAATTTTCCAGTCCTTCTTTTCTCGATATATGTTCAGATATTTCAACTGTCTTTTTCCTGATTTTAAGAATAACTGTTCTTTTTCTTTTCATTTTCATTAAAGACTTCCTTATAGGTTCCGTCCATGGTATTCTAATTATTCTTCTGCCAAACCACATTTCTGTTGTCTCGAGTCTCAAGGAAATTGCCCACCATTTCCAGCCATATAGGAAAATTGATATTACAAAGCAGTTCAGCACTATTTTCTTTGTTTCAAATGAAATTTTCTTGTTTCTTCATATTTTGCTTAGCTTTTGGAAGGCATCTTTCGCTATTCCAATGCGCCTTCGGATTTCGACGTCACATTTTCCCGTCCATGTTCCAGATATTTAAGCTTCTTTACTTGTTTGATTCTGACATCTCCATTTCGTGGGTAACATCTTGGGTTTTCCTCTTGCTGACAACCATACACTGTGTATACTTACAATTGATAGTTCTTTATTCTCGCTTTAACTGACAAAAATGACAAATCACGATAGATCCAGTGACATCATGGTACAACCAGCCATGTCCGGAATCCTGGGAACGACCTCGAAAAATGTAGTAGAATTGGGTGGAAGAACTAGAAACCCAGAAGACAGCACTGAGGAGAGCCCTGGAGGACTTGAGGAGACTTGCTGTCACATGATCTCCACTGAAGGCCACCACTCGATGAATACAAATCTTCACAATTTGAAGTACAAAACAATTTCTAGCGAGATATTGCTGTCAATTTATCGGAAATGGAGAAGGACGTTAACTTAAATGCGAGTTCGTAGCATATGCGGGTGTGTACTGGTGGGAAAATGGCAGTACGCACCCACATCACCTACGCGTACAAGGCAATACATGCAGAGATACACAGACACAATAGACTCAAGATACTCGTAACCACATTCTTATATACGGATATACAAAGGT
>CAHIKZ030002722.1:4870000-4980000 GCA_903632075.3 Acanthosepion pharaonis | reverse complement strand
TAATATAATCTCTTTTATCGATATTATAACCAGTGGCGTAGCTAGAGTAAACGTCACCCGGGGCGGTCCGCTCAAATGTCACCCCAATGACCCCGATTCACCCTATGCTGATTGGTTAGCTGTAGCTAAATTTTCATACATGCTCTACCTCTACTTTACTCTACTGACCGGTATGTTATTGTTTACATGTATGATCCAAGACAAAATCCAATACCACAAAACAATCAGTTCAAATCAAAAGATCTTGAAAATGCAACTGTTCACTTTCAGAACAACTAAATACAAAACACGGTAATACGCAAAAGAATGACATTCGATACTATGGTCTTAGAATGAATGTTTTCTTGTTTTCATTGTGGTAAACTGGTCAATGACATCATCAAAATCTGTCTTGTAAGCTCGTTTTCAATGGACAGCACAGCCAGATCCGACAGTCTCGACTGGCTCATGGTTGATGTAATTTTCTGTTGCTAATTTTCCGGTGTCCAATTTTCCGTTGCATCATTTTCTGGGTACCATTTAATTATTAATGATGTTCGAAAGTATTTTTCTTGACAAAAATGTTCTATTTAATTTTTCTGACGGGGGTGGGGTGGGGTGGGGTGGCGGTACAAAACTGGTGGGGGGGTCATAAATTATTTCGGGGGTGGGGGGATCATATGCCCGCCTGCGAAACCCTGTGTCTCCACCACTGTTTTCAGACTATTTTTGGCACCTTAGCCTGGTTGAAAAATTTTGTTGGGGGTGACGTTGTGTCACCCCTCCTGTGCTGGCACCCGGGGTGGTCCGCCCCCTCGCCCTCCTAGCTACGCCACTAATTATAACATCTACTTCATCCCCATTAAAAAAAATGACCTGTCACTTGTTAAACCTTAGTGCAACCCATGTACACTTCGGTCATGAACGACCAAAGTGAAACTATCAACATGAAACAAATACTGGCAGATAACATTAAAATACTCTACAGCACCCAATGCAAGGAAAGACTCAAAACTCTAGCAGCTATTATTATTCAAAATAAACTGCCCACATTAAATAAAATTTCATTCCCCACAAGGGAAGTTATCTGAAAGTGTATATAGTATAATTAACGTGCGCACATATTTTATTATTATAATAATTAAATAATTAATAATAATCTTTTTGTTCGGCCTCGTTCCCAATAGCCGTTACACATGATGCCACGCTAGATCATTTCAAAAGTCCTGCTTCCCAAAGAAAACCAGGATGCAGACAAAGGAAGTCTAATTACCCCACAGACACCATATCGATTCTTGATACTGACCTCGAAAATCGAAAGTACTTAAACAGAAATAAACAAAATATGAACTTCGGACAGTTTACCCACAACTTCGAGCAAAATGCTCATCATCTTATCCGAAATTTTATTTATAAACGTTATTTTTAGACTTCTCAATTGAGGTCGCTTGTTATCAATTTCACTGTAAAATAAAATAAAATAAATCGTTTATAAATTAAAAAAATAAGTTTCTATTAATAAGAAATAATAACGAAAAAAATCATTTAAAAAAATTAATATTATTTACATTTCAGGCGCGAAACAAGCTAACAGAGATTCGTTGAAGTCCTAATGAGTAAACGTACTTGCCTTAAATAGGTAATTCCAAACTTGCTCGGTCAGGCTGGCTCTGTGGTTGAACTGATAGAGTTACCCTTTGGCTCAGAAATTGGTTTTCCTGATGGGAAAAAGAATGCTTGTTCGTTTCCTATCGGAAGCACAATTTATCTGTAGTGAGTATGAAATAACAATAACTCCCTACACCCACTCCCTTCAAATTCGTAAGACCGAGGAAGAAAAAAGAAAGAAATTCGCGAGCCTATGTGAAATTTTTTTGGACGAATGAAAATATTGCCTTTACAGTGAGACAAGAAGAAGAAGAAGAAGAAGAAGAAGAAGAAGAAGAAGAAGAAGAAAGTAGAAAACCGACGCAAAATTATTTTTGATATAAAATGAGGAGAAAAATTAATGAGAAGTGTTCCTGAAGTAATGTGAAAGGTTTCGTTTTCAGTTCCTCGCGACCAGCGTTGAAGTTCTCGCCTGTGTAAAATTACTCCACAATTACATTATCGGCCTTTAACCAACACGCAGCACTTCAATGAATTTTCTCTCAACAATCCAAGAAAGCTAAGTATTTCAAATTATCTCTCTTCGTCTACTTGGACACCTATGCAAACCATATATCCTTTCGGTGAGCAACGAACTCTCTTATCTCTCTTATCTTTGTCTTAAACATTTTGAGTATTATTTTGTATCAGATCATTTAATCTGTTGTATGAACATTTCCTCATCATGACAATACATTAAAATTACGGACTTTAAAAATGCTGATCTATTTTCTTGAAACGAGCTACTGACTTTAAGTTTGTTAATATGTGAGTAAATTTCTTGTCATGTTAAAATTACCCGTGTGTTTCCTCGTCATTATCGTCCTTCATTAATCTTCTTGGGGTAGGTAAATCAATTGTTCATTTTAACCGCTGAGCCCCACGCCAGTATAAATTTACAGAAGTCTCCACGAGTAAAATACTTTCCTTAAAGTGGAAATTCCAGCCTTGCCCGGTCAGGCAGGTCTCTGTGGCTGATCTGGTAGAGGCATACCTTAGCTCAAAAAGGCAAAAAAAAAGATGCAGGATCAATTCCTGTTGGAAGCATACTTTTTTTTAGTAGAACATCTCAGTGTAGGCCGGTTATTTTAAATTACAAATTAAAAATAAAATAAATAAAAAACAAACAAACGGGGATTGCATCTCAGAGACGTGTACCCACTAAAAATGACGTTTATACTAATAAGAAATAATGTACAATAAAAAATCCTTTCAATATATATATATTATTTATGAATCACTATATATATATATATATATAATTACACATATACTTACGTTTGCAGTACGACTCAGAGTTTCATGGCTTTCCCATTAGCTCATTTTCAATCACACACACACACACACACACACACACACACACACACACACACATATATATATATATGAGTTGGTATCAAATATAGTTCGAAACAGAATGATAACAGAAAAAACAAATAGGAAACTTTTATCAATATAACATGTTTCACTTTTATTATTATGCATTCTCTGATCAAGCTTTAATAAAAGTCAAACATGTTAGATTGATAAACTTATCATATATATATATATATATATATAACTTATCATATATATATATATATATATATATATATATATATATAAATGAATTCAAAACCGAGGACGGTCGTTTGGGGACCTTGTGGCTCGCAGTGCAAAAGGTCTCTCTATACGGCCCTTCAAAAAGTGTGGATGGTTCTGCACTAAACCTTTAACACTATAATCAAATCGCATGTGCTGGTGTCGGGCTGTCGGTTCCTAGGGATTGAGCTGCTTGACCCTCATTCGTCGAATACGACGGGAGATTCGAATATATATATATATATATAGTAAAGGAATTTCATTTATAATCCGATATCATTTCTTATTACTTCAAACGTTATAGATAACAATGTCTTTATATTATTTATGGATACACGTATTTGAGTAGATATTAAAACTTTTTAATGCACTGGCCGGCAGTAATAGTTTAAAAAACAAGGGTGTTTGTTCAAACATGTATATCTACTAACATTTATAGCAGTACACACACGCGCGTGCGCGGACGCACACACACACACGAACACACAGACATATATATTCTATATTGCTCAAAATATGAGGTTAGACCAAAGCAGTTTAAAGAAGGTACTTTATAATACATATAATTTATTATTTGATATTCAAAATTCGTTCTGGACACTAAACTGGATCATAGTTAAATACTGAGCGTTCTGATAACCATTCATACCTATAGACAAGGCTTGCCACATTTCCTAGTTTGCATGTGACTGTCGGGATTTGAAAGGTCGGTCCCAGTTATAACAGCTGGTATTGTTACCCTCTTTCTCTTTTTCTTTCTTTCTCTCTATCTCTCTTTGTCTCTTTATTTCATTTCTGAATCTGAAGGAGTGTTAAGTGTATTTGGAGAGAAGGTAAAGAGAGATATCTTTTAACCCGAGTATTATGAATAGCGCAAACGAATAAACAAGACTCTTACTCCGATTGAAAATTTGAAAGAAATTTATATTTATTAAGTGACATGAAAAATAATGATAGCCCAGAAAACATTTAAAAAACAAGTATACACAAAAAATTCCCTTTGTGTGCCAAACACTTTGGCAAGATAAAGGTTTCTAATTACAATTATGTTGCGCTCATAAAGACAATTATAATTATTATCTAAAAAAATGTTCCCTTACTTCGATTCATTCGAGTGTAGAAAGGAGTTAAGTAGGATAGCAAATTCATAGGCGTCGCTGAATGTCTGGTTTGTTTAGGTAATATTTCAGTTCTACAAATTGAGATAAATCTTGTATTTTCATAAAAAAGGTACCAAAAAGTGTTAATGTCTCTAATTTTGTGATAAACTTTCACAAACAGCTATAGAAAGATAATCGTATACCTAAGTAAATTTATGGAATTGGCTCCCGGGATCTGACACCCTTCGTTTGTGAAAGCCAAATCCCTTCTGTCTGCCAGAAAAGCCAGACTTCTTAAATAGCCACAGATCAGCTCCAAAATTTAATCAATAATTTGATACTTTGGGTTCGTAACTTATTTTCACCAGTGGTTAAAGAAATCACAAAATATATCGCTGAAACCACGCCTGTTCGCAAACATTATTTTGGCGGGTTTTCAGCCCATAAGACTTGATCCCCAGACGAGGCTATGTCGAACGGCAAAGTCTCGTCTCGGGAAACAGCTACCCGATCCCGTTTTATACGGGGTCTAAGGGGAATTTTTGACCGCGCCTACGGGCTTGTACATTAAATTCGGCCTTGTGCTACATCTGATCACGTGGGGCGGTTGGTAGATATCCTGCAGTCGGAGATTCGTCTTCAGCTGTGCTGGTCAAACTTTCTGCCTCCGGGTAGAGAGGATCCCCAGACGAGGGTCTATCAAAGGACAGAGTCTCATCTCAGGAAACAGCTACCGTTTTATACGGGGTCTAAGGGGAATTTTTGACTGAGCGTACGGACTCGGATACCCCACATTAAATTCGGCCTTGTGCGACATCTGACCGCGTGGGGAGGTTGGTAGATATCCTGAAGTTGGAGATTCATTGTGGAATTCACTTGACTCACTTCTAGTAGTTGACTACTACTTCTGCGCGCCGCTGACGAATCTTATATGTGTTGTTCTTGTCCTAAGTATTATCGTTTATTACCAAACTTCGTATGAATATTCTATTCAGTAACCTTCCCTAGGTTACAACAGTATACCTGCGATAGATCTGAAGAAATGTGTTCCTGTTTTCTCTAAACTGTACAATAAGTGTCTTGCTTCTTCTTGCTTTCCTCCTTGATGGAAATCCTCTTCTGTAGTTCCAGTCTTTAAGAATTCAGGAAAACCATCTGATCCTTCTGTTAGTCTTCTACCTCTTTTTGGCAAAGTACTAGAACCTCTAATCAACTTGGAATTGGTTAAGCATCTCATCTCGTAGAATCTTCTTTCAGATAACAATATGGCTTTCGCTTCTCTAGGTCAACTGCTCATCTACTGCGCAAACTCTAGATAAGAATGGTGAAGCTCAGGCTGTTGCTTTGGACATCTCGAAAGAGTTCGACAGAGTTTGGCATATAGTTTCTTCTATAGTTTCTGCTATCATCTTTAATCTGGATCCCCACAAAGCATGTGGACCTAATGGTATCCCTGTCGTAGTCCTTAAGGTGCGTGTTCTCGAACTGGCTCCCGTTCTCTATCAACTGCATAATAATCCCTGTTGACTCTTGCTTTCCTGTTTGTTGGAAAACCTCATCTGTTGTTCCAGTTTTAAGAACTATAATGAACAGTCCAGCTATCGGGATATTAGCATTCTACCTCTTTTGGGCAATTTATTTAATAAATACTGAATTGGTTAAATATCTCACATCGCATGGCCTTTTTTCAGACAAGCAAGATGGCTGTTGTTTCTCTCGGTCAACTGCTCATGTACTGACGATAATTGCGGAAAAAGTTTATCAACCTCTAGATAAGTACGATGAAGCTCGTACTGTTGCCTTGGATATCTCGAAAGCGTTCGACAGGGTCTGTTATTAACTGGGACATTGGTCCTGACCTGGCATCTCGGCTTCAGTCACTTTCCCAACGCCGTAATGTAACTACTCTATACTTTTTCTATAAATACTCTCATGATAATTCTTTTGATGAACTCTCCTCTATGGAGAAATTGTATGAAGACCTGACTAGTTCCAATATTGGAACTAGTCAGGTCATCATAGAGACTTGAAGAATTATGGTGTCTGTAGTTAGAATGGTAAGTAAGAATGTGTTATTTTGGTGTAAGAAATGCTGTAGCTTGTTTGGGTCAGTAATTGTGGCTAGCTAAGTTTAAGATAAAACAGATTGAAAACCAGCCTTCCCCTATCCCCGCTTTTGGCCTTGTGCCACAGTTTTGCATTTTCAAAATAAATTTTTACTTTCCTCTATGATACCTAGACTTTATGAATTTAAGCACAGTACTAGATTGGTGGCAAGACCTCATCGTTTTACAGATGAAATGGCTGGATGTAACCGTAAGTTCTATGCTAACAGTTTCTTCTATCGCACTTCTTGCTTGTGGAACTCTCTTCCAGTTCCTTGCTTTCCGGTCTAGTTTGACCTTCAAAAATGTAAATGCAATGTCATCTTCCGTCTTCTTAATTTCTGTTCTTTTGTTGTCTTCGCTCCTTAATAATGTTTTTCTTATACTCTTTCACACTCAGTAACCCTCTGCGTCTCAGTGGCTTTGTTGCCTTGCTTGGGATGAAATGATTTAAAAAAAGCCGTTTTTTTTACTAACCGTCTGGCTTCATTGTGTTGTATTTTTTTAATTTAGAGAATACGTGTTTGTAACATTCTTCTTTTAGTTAATTATATTTAAGAAACAGAAATTGTAATAAACGAATTTCATCTTTTTTTATTATTTGTTATATACACTTTAATTGATTTTATAAAATTTTACATATCATTTTTAATATATAATTTTTTTTATAGTGCTGAAATATGAAAAAAGCCAAAACAAACTTTATTACACAAGAAATCTAACACTAATGAAATGATAATAAAAAAACTGTTCCGGTTTGAGGCTTGTAAATTATGGTGAGCCTAAATATCACTTGATAGACGAAACGGTGAACTTAACCGTCAGATGTGTGTTTCTTGGCAATCCAATGAATCAGTGTTCATTTTATTTTGCACTGAATTATTTGGTTAATCAAGTCCATCCTTTAATAGCGAAACCGGACTTAGCAGAGACGATTTTCAAATGGCAATTGTTTAAGTGTATCCTTTCCAACATGCCTAATGTGAAATAAATATCTCTTGAAAATTTCTGATTAATCTTGAGGGTTAGCTCATTGAGGTTATTGATGCCAGGAAAAATGACGGCATATTTCACGGAGTTGATCCTTTCCCCTTCCCGGTTTTGTAAATATCTTGGAACAGTCCGCCATTGTCACAAGAAAGACACAGCTAAGAGGCACCAGTAACATAAGTGAAATAATTCAAGGAATCACAGAAAAAATCGCTTTGTTTGTTCCGGATATTATTCACATCCAGAAACGTGTTAAATTTCCAGGAATTAGCCATTTTAAGTTTAGGCTTATTTCAATTTATTCTAACTTTACAAAAATTACTCGACAATCTTCAGTCTGATAATTTAAAAATTAGTATACAGTGTAACCCGGATATAAGAGAGTTGTCGGGACCGGAGAAGTCTGTTATATCCGGGTTTCTCTTATATCCGGGTTTCTCTTATATCCGGGTTTGGTCTATTTTGTTTAGGTAAGTATGGGCTCTAATTTGGAACCAGAGATAATCTCTCTTATATCCGGGTCTCTTATATCCGGGTTACACTGTATATTGTTTGAAGCACAAAAGAGATCAATTTTCTGTTGTTATAAATTATTAATGTTAGTTTTAACAATATTGAGCAATATTTAAAACAACGGTAAATTTTTCATAGTAAAATTAAAATTACAACTAGTACATTTTTGAAAAAGATATCAGCAATGTATTTTTTGTAAAAAAAAAAAAAAATTACCAACTATAGATTTTTGTAAATAAATTTACTAATTCTCCCAAGAAAATTAAATTTCGGTATTAAATGATCCACAAGGAGTTGATATGCCACCAAACAAACAAACAAATACAAGAATTCTCATTTAAAAATATTTTTAAAAGAGCTTTTTAATACACGTAAAAATAACATTTTTTTTAAAAATTATTTTACCCATTAACAAAATGTTTCACGTATTTCATAAAAGGGAAAACCCCAGCAGTAGAATGGGATATAATAAATAAAATGTTTAAAAAAGGATAGCCAGGCAAAAGGATAAATAATAACAAAAAACAGCGGAAAAAAATTTCAATCGAAATTTGGAGAAGCTGAAAATCATAAAATTCAAGAACGTGAATAGATTAATAAATAAAAAAGAATGAAATCAGTCAAATCTTTTAACTGATTCTGTCGTGAAATCGTGAAATGAAGGTTGTCCTTTTGTACTAAAGTGTCCCCCAGGGCTCTTAGACCTACTTTGTTTTTAATTTTTATTAACGACCTTCCCGATGACAGCAGCTCTCAACTTGGTATCTATGTTGATGACACAACTATTTACTCCTGCCTCTATATAAGGCTGATAAGATCGATAAGGTCAAATTGGCGACTGATGTCAAAAACGACCTTCAGTCTGTTATTAACCGTGACAAAGAATGGGTTGTTAATTTTATCGCTTCCAAAACAAAACTTCTCTCTGTTAATAATCTGAGAGACCACTTTCTACCTTCCATCAGCATGGCTGATGCTAAACCCCAGGAGAGTGATTTGTTGCAGCTTTCAAGCTAACATTCTCGGCTGACGTGAAGTAGAAAGACTAAATTGAATCCATTGCTAGGTCAGCTTCTAAGAAAGTTGGTTCACTGTGTCATGCGAGATATTCAGAATATTTATAAGTCTACCATTCAGTCATGCTTAGAATATTGCTGCCACATATGGTCCAGTGCTCCTGCTATGTATTTAGAGCTTCTTGATAAAATTCAAAGAAGAATCAGCAATATTATTGGTCCTGATCTGGTATCTCGGCTTCAGTCACTTTCCCACTGCCGTGAAGTTGCTTCCCTGTGCCTTTTCTATAAATACTTTCATGCTAATTGTTCGGATGAGCTCTCCTCTATAGTGATTGTGTGTGTGTGTGGGGGGGTGTTATTACTAATCTTATTTTTCTTTAGTTTCTTGTAAATAGTTTGTTTGTGTTCATATTGTAAATACTCAGTGGGGCTAGTTTTTAGAATTGTTGTTTTATCCCCCCCCAGACAATGGATTGTAAATATGGGGACTAGTTAGTATTTTCATAGAGACAGTGAGGTATTTTGGTGGTTGTAGTAAGAAAGCTACGTATGAATGTGTTATTTTGGTGTAAGGAATATTGTTCGCACGATTGGGTCATTGTTTGCGGCTAGCTAAATTATAATTAAGTCAGAAGAAGACCGTCCTTTCTTCAATCCCTTGTGCCACATTTCTGTAGGAAACAGAATAAATATCGATCTCCTCTATAGCGCGTAGACCTTATGAATTTAAACGCAGTATTAGGTTGTCCATAAGTTCTCATCTATTTACAGTTGAATTGGGCTAGATGAAACCGTAATTACTTTGCTAACAGTTTCTGTTCTCGCACCCCTTGCTTGTGGAACTCTCTTCCGGCTTCACACTTTCCGAGACAACTTTGATCTTCCACAATTTAAATGTCAATCGTTATCTACTGTTTTCCTGAGTATACACATCAATTGTTCTCACGCCTTAGTAATATTTCTATTTTCTAATTCGTTCACACCCAGTAACCCCTTGCGTCTTATTGGCTTTAGTATTTTTCTTCGGGTGAATTCCTTTAAAAATAGCTGTCGGTACGCTGATACATTTCTTTTGAAAAAGATGCGTAGTACTCAGGAGTGTCCAAATATAACAAACGCCTATTTTCAAAATCGCACTGCGTGAAACAGCCTGTTAATGTGTCAATAAAAATATTTGTATGTGTGTATACATATTATTATTATTATTATTATTATTATTCATATCTTCATTATTTTACATAATATTTGGAAGTATGAAGTGTTTCATATACACTGAAAAACCCTACGTGATTTCACAGAATGCGAAGACCAAGAGTAAAATGGTCAGCGATTGGCCGGAGTGCCTCGTTGGTGGGGTATTCTGACGCTGGTGGATTGCTTTTGTCTGGGTTTTGAATATGATTCCAAAACGGCGCGAATGTAATAAGTTATTTCTATTTGTTTTCTTCATTCTCTAGTCAGACCTTGCTTGTAGCACACAAGACTTTCGAGTCTTCTTCGAATAGGTCCTATGCTTAGCTGAGCAAACTGCCAAAGAGGAAGAGTTCAGAGTGAAGATAAAATTATGTTGCCAATTTCTCTCTATTAACAACACTTATAGCCAGGCAAAATTTCATGTTCTCAGCATCAGTGTTTCCTGAGATATAAAACTTCCTTACTTTGTTGTCTGGTCTGCAAAAATATACAGATATCACGTGACCATCTTGAAAGCGCCACACAATGAGAGCAAGGTCTGAAAGCAACAAATGGGTTGATCGGATGTATTCGAAAATATTTGTCCGACTGTTACCTCTCTCTTTCCATCTCTCCCTGCAGACAGTTTTATTTATGAAATTCAATTATTGGTCGGTAAATTGGGGGTGATTCATTAGTGATTAGTATTTTATTCACTATATGTTATACCAGGACATACCTATTCTATTGTAAATAGACTCTCCCAGATATAATAAGTAGTAGTAGTAGCAGTCGCCAGGGGGCTCAGTGGAGTTGGTGTTGTCAGTCGATGTCGGACATTAAAGTATCAACCACCACAACTAGATTGCTACGTCATTAACTATTATTTCAAGTTCCTAACGTTTTGTACGTCGAACCTTTTTTTAGGACCGACTTAGTGAAATACAAGCCTCCACAGTGAAAACTACTGTACAACACTATAAGAGGCATATAGAACTGGTAGGTCTTTGTTTTGTGTTATTTTTATGTTATCTAGTGTTTCACCTGCTATATACATGACTACTAATATATGTCAGCTGATAATGGGGAAATATGGCTACGTTTTACTTCAGGTTCATTATTTCAGACCTGGTTTGCAAATTATCTCCCATAAATAAATTTCCCCAGGTGGTCCAAATAAGGACCTTTCAATTTTCAAAAGAGGGGACCATAATCTTTCTAAAAAAAAAAAAAAAATACCATATTTAACTTGGTAACGTTTTTCCCGGTGAAAATTGATATCGACTAGACTATACCCTTCGCATGTCAATCTTTCGTTGTTCAATCTCTTGTGTCTGTCTTAGGGTGAGCATTGATATCGACCAAACTAAGAGGGTCGCAAGAATTCTGAAGCGTCGATACGTCTCCCACATCTAAGTTGATAGACCGGCTAAGACCACTCTAGGATGGACGCTGAGCCAACGTGCGACATGCGCTCCTGTGGCGTCATTCCTCCTACTTCCTGTTAGAATCCAAGCTACAACCCCTCTCTCCAAATAAAACAAATAACAAAAATAAATGGCCCTATTCGTTGACATTGTTTTTTTATTTAGTAGCGAGAAGAACCAGGAAACGACATAGAACGCAACAGTGGTCAGGAGAAAAGTTAAATGGACCTCACCTATTATTCAAAACGAAACTCTTGATATCGTAGCTGAGGTTGTTTTATACAGCATAGCAAACGATGTGAAGACGTGTTCAGGATATTTACTTTTTGCTGATGAAACGTCAGACGTCAGCAGTGTTGAGTGAGTCGCAATATTCTTCAGATGAAAGAGAAACCAGGCATTCTTTCGTAGAATTTTATGCAACGTCTTCTACTGAATGGAGTGTTCTCTATGAGTTAGTCAAAAATGTAAGCGGGAAGCAGAAATGGAAGCTTGACAAAGTTGTTGAAGAATGTTTTGAAGGCGTAGCAAAAATGAACGAAGGTTTGGCAACAAGAATGAAGGTTTATTTTCCACTTGTCATCTATGTTCATTGTTATAGTCACCTATTTATTTAAAAAAAAAAACAAAAAAACTTCTCCACATTGCTTAAAGGATTATTCAGAGCTTCTGCAACTTTCTAGAAGCCAGTCCCAAACGGCATGCATTCTTTGAAAGCATTACGCTCGATGGAGAAAAATCTCAAAGTGTGCTTGCGTAAATATGAAGAAAGGAAAGCCGTGGTCGAGAAATCATAAAACAGTTAACAAATGATCAAAACCGATAACAATGGATCATAGAATTCCCTGTGCGTTTTCGACTTCGTAATGTGGTTCTACAGTAGGATATTGAGAATTACATGGACGGGGCAAGTAGCAAAGAGAAAGTTTTAAAGAAAATGGCAACAAAAAGAACACATATTCCGAATGAGGAAGAGACAACTGAAATTCCTTTGGTTGGAGAACTTGCCTCTTACAGAGCATATCGAGTGTAAGAGAGATAGAGGAAGGCAGCGGGCCACTTACCTGACGAGCTGGTGTGAATTGATAACGGGACAGCGAGGTGGGGGGTAGAGTTAGCAAACATAGGAAAACTGTTAAGGGATACAAGGGATAGGAAATTTTGGAGAGCCACGATCGCCCATGTCCTGAAGGGACGCGGCACATAGAAGAATAAGAATTAATTGATTTGATTTAATCGATTTATTTTCTACGGCTTATCAACCCTTTTTAGGTTATTTAAAGCCAGAAAATATTTTTGATTGTAACAATTTTTTTTAGATAATAATGATTTAAATTTTATTAATTAACCCATAACTGGGGGGGGAGAAGTGGTGGATTCATGCATTTCCTATACTCAAGGCTATTTGCGCGAATATAACTAACCCGAGTGGAATTAGAACTCGTCACTCCGATTAGCAATTTCAGGCCATTATACACCCTTGTGCAAATTAATTGAAACAACTGCTTTAGTTTCTTTTCTCTCATCATACGGTTTTAGACCGACTGGAGTGACAGGGTGTAATCAATTTCTATTTTTTCTTCAGATTAGGTCATTTGCAGTGGTGTGCAGTAATATGAGTCTATTTTCTGGGTGTATGATGAATTTTGTCTGGCCTTGAAAAATATTGCGTCATCCGTGATTGCATCAGATTTTTGTTACGCGCAGTCACTACTGTCTCGAGTGCCGATTAGTTGTCCTACAGCCATTGTTTGCGATGGATGTTATTCCAAGGAAGCGTACAAAAATTGTAACAAACACACTGGCAAGCCTTACTGTTGTGTCATGGCACAATAGTAAAAATAAGAAAATCAAGTCGAAGTTGGTTTAAGGAACAAGTTTATTTAACATCACAGATACAAAGGTAGGAAACGGGTACTACTCAGCTAGGCAGTTGTAGTACTGTCGCTGCTTACGCCGGGTAGGTATTACTGGCACTATATATAGTGAAAACCGGTGTAATTCCCTTGTGTTAGAGGCCGGTGCAACACTTACCAATGAGCAAACCAAAGTACTATAGACTGGCCCGGAAACTGTCCTGATTTAAATCCAATTGAGAATCTGTGGTCAATCTGCAAGGAACGACATCGTGGAATGGACATATGAAGTACTATCATGTGCACTGGGTCATGTTTTATTGGAAAAATACGAAAAAAAGTAAATGATTAAAAAATTATAATTAATAATTATTCGTTTTGTTTCAATTAATTTGCACAAGGGTGTACATCACACCATCCACACATCTAAGCATATAGCACCTAGTATTCGCAAACGGTCACCTAACTAGGTACTGACCAGGCCCGATGTTGCTTAACTTCGGTGATCGTACAAGAACTCGTGTTTCAACGTGATGTGGCTGTAAGCCCAATAAGGATTGGATTTGTTGTGTTGAGAGTAATCCTGTCGAACATCAACAGTCATAGGGAAATACTGTAGATATTAGAACAACTAGAAAACGGCTACAGTAACCAGAGAAAGTCTTAGTAACTATAGATTTGGAAAAAAAAAAACTTTAAAAGTGTTTAGAAAAGTGATAAAATGTTATATAAATAGTCGTGTGGAATTTTCACTGAAATAGTTATATATTCCGACGTATTTCTGTTGCAGTAAACGGCTTTCAAGGAAATATGAAGAATAACAAAAAACAAAACGTAACTCTAGAGACCGTGTATTAGTGCCACTGACATCAGAATGTTTGTATATTTGTGGAGTGTATGTATGCGTAGCAAAAGTAGAGAAAAAGTCGCCGAAATACAGATCCTACTTTAAATCTGTTCACATAATATTCACCTTGTGCAGGTTCGAGAAGAGGGAAAGAGAGAGTTCTTTTTTTTTTTAAAATTCAGCTCTGCTTATATTCTATCGTTTCATGTGTCGTGTCTTGTGACCCCATATCCAAGGGAAAATAACATAACCCTTTTGCCACTCATATGTTATTTATCCACGTGTCTATGTGAACTTTACAGTTATAAGAATCCTTCTCGATCATCACTCGAGAAAGAAAAGTTGCTTCACTCTGTCACGGTCGACAATTTTTTTTTTTTTTTTATAAACGTACCATTTGTTAGTGTATTGAATATTGTTGCTATATTTGGTCTGGTGTTTCTGCTTTGTATCTATAGATTCTATAAAAAGTCCAAAGAATCTGCAATGTTATCAGTCCTCACCTGGCATCCGACTTCAGTCACTTTCCCACCACCGTAACGTAGCTTTCCTATGATTATCTACAAATATTTTCGTGGCAATGTTCTAATGAGCTTTTCACTTTGGTACATCAATTTTATGAATTTAAGCGCAGTACTAGATTGGCAGTTAGGTCTCATCATTTTACTGATGAATTTGATAAGTGTAACCACACGTTCTGGTCGAAAAGTTTCTTCTCTCGCACTTTCCGCCTGTGGAATTCTCTTCCGATTTCTTGATTGCTTGTTTGCTACGGTCATCAAAAATTTAAAATCAATCGTCATTTTGTGTGTGTGTGTGTGTGTGCGTGTGCGTGTGTGTGTGTGTGTGTGTGCGTGTGTGTTCGTGTGTGCGTGTGTGTGTGTGTGTGTGTGTGTGTGTGTGTGTGTGTGTGTGTTTTAAAATCCTGTTCTTTTTTTGGACTTTTTCCCTCATTAACGTCTTCTTATTTTCTTTCATTTTCATTAATCTTTTGGGTCTTAGTCTGTGACTTCATCACTTTGCTTGGGGTAATATGATAAAAAAAAAATATAGAAGAATAACAACTAATAATTTAAGCAAGATAAGCTAGCTTATCATTGTACTAGATCCGCCTTCAATAAGTAAGTATTCAATCTGGTTACAATTAATGTTAGATAAACTAGTAACAATAGTTCAATTATGGCGATCTGAGTTTTCAATGAAGCCGAAGGTATCCTTTTCAAAATAATGTGATATGATTCCAATTATTTTATTCAATTCGTTGTCTTCCATCAGGAGTGTATGTCCGTGAAACGTTAGCCAAACCAAATATTCATACAATTTAGCAAATGGGAATGTTTACTGGACAAAAGAAAGTTCAAGCGTATTGACAAGTTGGCATAGAGTTTTAGTTGTCGATGAGTCTTTTTATCTCTACCCGCTCAGTTTATCTCTTTGTGGAAAGGGAGTCGCTTAGTACAGAACTGTTTAAAAAAAGTTGACTGACTACGACCTCTTGCAAAGTTTCGTATTTTGCTGTTTTGAGATGAGGAGATGCAGACTTGACGAGTTTTAAATTTACTCAGAGGAGTAACAATTGGGCTGAAATGAAACTTTTTATATCACCTCACCAGCTTTCTACAACATCCGAGAATTAAAAATATTTTTTTAGACTTTATTTTTGCGGCCTTTGAATCTTGTTATATATATATATATATATATATATATATATATATATATATATATATATATATATATATATATATTGAATCAAATATAAATCAAATATGGACTGGAATCCGACAGAATGATAGGAAACGCTTATAAATCTAACAGATATTTCGTTTTATCTTCCATATCTCATCAGAGAATGAAATGTGGAAGGGGAAAAGAAAATTCTGTTGTTTTAATATGATGCACGTGAAGTTTGCTAAACCAATAAAAAAAAACAAACAGCACAAAACTAAAAAATACCTATGAAAGTCTTGATGTGTATATAGCTGTGCTTGAATATTTTTTTTTTATGGAAGGAAAGGATTGTAATTGGTGTAGACTAACCAATTGCCGCTAATACTAAGTGATAATGAAATATGTTACAGTGGCCGGAGTGAAAAGGAATGTGTTGGCCGAACACAAGGAGTAAGGCAAGGATAACTTGATTTTCTGTGATGTATCCACTTCGGCAGACCTTCCCTTTGTTGACATTATCGAGTCATATTTTGTTTTATTTTATGTGATCTGATGGATTTAGGAAATTGGATCCGATTTCATTGATTAATTGAAACCATGTTTTTGTCACGTTGTAGGCTTACATTTACACTCACACAAACTTTAGGTAATTTAAGAAGACTATAACTTGAGATGATAGGAGCTGTATTTGAATTTGTTAGGAATGTGATTGGTTGTTTATTAATGCTTAGATCTATTTTTAGTCCTATTTTTAGAACTGATGAAATTGTATTTACGACATCTGGCTTCGGCCAGAAAGGTTTCAAAATAACATTAGCTCAAGCGCTAAGGAGGCACTCCCCGCCCAGGCAGTACCGCTTCTTCGGGAAGTGACTGGACTCATTACTCGGCGCTTGAGGTGTCCCCAAAAGAGTAAGTGCCGAGGGGGGCTTCAGCACATTTTCCACCGTATTACCGGTAAACCCACTTTAAACTGACCTTGTGTCACATTCGGTTGCGACGTGGACTCACAGACTGGACTCAAACATATGCTTTTTAAAGAATAATTTTTAATATTAGAACAATGAATCAACATCATCATTGTAGCATATTTTAGTTTAGCGTTCCAAATAATCACACTTGTGGCGGGTGGGGGGAAACAGTCACAAACAAATTACTGATTATCGTAGCCGATTTTTTTTCTACAGTATCAACATTCAGTATCTTTTTATATTTCTGAGATGAGGTATTATTATGTACACCATTTACATTATTCGGACTATTGTCCTCATCTTTGTCGCCATATTTATCACAACGTTTTGGCCGATGTACGCTCCGGCATTCTTCAGGTGGTTGGAATGTCGAACTGAACCCTTCATTTATTTGGGGTAGACTGTTCTAGTTCCACGTGCCATGTCTAATGCATGTCAGTTAACAGTTATCTCCTGTTAATTCAACTCTCCAAGATATTGAACTCACAACACTTTGGGTGAATTTCTAGGACTTTATAAACTTAATGTCTTCAGCAACCTTTTTTTTTTACAAGAGCTCATATTGCAGAAATTCATCCGCAAATGTCTTTGAAGACACATGGCACAGTGGATAAAGGCGTTGGTTAGATCCAGTGGCAGGACCTAAAGAGTTGTGAGTTCAATACCTGGTTAAGGCAGTGGAGAACTTGGAGAGGTGAATTAACAGGAGATAACTGATAACTGACATCCATTAGATATGGCACGTGGAACTAGAACAGTCTACCCCAGTGAGCGAAATAAAGGGTTCAGTTCGGCATTCCAACCACCTGAAGAAGGTCGGAGCGTATAACGGCCGAAACGTTGTAATAAATATGGCGATAAAAATGAGGACAATAGTCCGAGTAATGTAAATAGTGAAGTATAAATAACCTTGTAACATGATGGTATAAATAAATAAATGTTCAGGATTCCTATTTTGATGGATTTAAAATACTAAAATACAAACTGAGAATTGCTTTTAGGCGGTCATTGTACATATCTCGATTCTACGGGAACAATTTTATTATCAGTCTATCTTTCCTTAGATAGTTTAACCCTTTTCATGCTAAGTTATTCATCATTATCTTGTTTTCATTGATTTTCCAAGTCGTTATTATTATTATTATTATTAATTACCAGCAACACAAATTAATGTACCCCAGTGAGCGAAATAAAGGGTTCAGTTCGATATTCCAATCACCTGAAGAAGGCCGGTGCGTACAACGGCTGAAACTTTATAATAAATATGGCGGAGCGTACAAATAATGTAATTGGAGTGTCAAAATTTTGTCAATGTCAGTTTATTTTAAATTCAATTTACAAAATAATTTCGAAAATCAAAACAGAACAAAAATAATAATAAAAAACATTTAAAAAAAGAAGCGTACCTCTATGTCTAAAATAAATACATCTTATGAAATACTTTTACTCTGATGACGTTTCTCGTTTCATTAATCGTCTGCCACTCAAAATATTTAATTTTCCCATTTACTTCCTCTTGAATTTCTGACGTGAATACTAAATATCTCCGCCCCTTTTTTGAATTAAATTTTATGAAAGTTAATTGGTGGGGGATCCAGTTTGCTAAGTTCGTTGTAAAATTAATTCCCTTATGGAAGCCAAAACATATGCTCTCATGCGATGCGATTTTTAAAAATGTAAAATAAAATTTGTAATCTGCAATTCTTTTTTCATATACTATCCAGATTACGATGTTAAAAAAAAAAAAAAAAATCTCATTTTCAATAATTCTGTCGTATGAGAAGATTTGTTTTTCACCTACCGCAGGTCGGGGGATAAACAATGAATTTATTACTTTACATCGCAAATTAGACCACCAATTAACTTTTATAAAATATTTTTTTTATCTAAGATATTCGTGATCCGGGGTGCTTACAGAGATTAAAAAATATATTTAAAAAAACAAACTATTATTTCCTGTTGCACCGCTTATAATACAACTCCGGTTGAATTGACCTTTATGATCGCCCCAAATATTTTTTGACTCGGGTGTGTTATTTCTAAGTGTGAGGTCACCTTTCGCACTTACCCACCCCAATACACAAAAAATCCAAAACAGATTTTTTCTTCATTTTTTTTTTTTTAAGTTGTAAAAATTCCTTAAAGTACCTTGAATGTAATCTGCACTTACTAAATGTGAATAACTCTGATTTTTAGTTACTTTTCATTCTGAAGGTTGGAGTTGTTGCGAGGCAAGCTACAAACAAAGTTTGATTTAAAATTTATAATTTCAAAAGGGTGCCAAAAATATAATAATAATAATAATAATAATAATAATAATAAACAAAAAACAAACTTTGATTTAAAATTTATAATTTCTTGGGATGAATTAATTATTTGCAATAAGTAACTTTTTTTACAATATTTGGCATGAATTAAAACTAAACAAAAAATAAAATAGAAAATAAATAAACTATTATTTCTGGTTGCAGTGCCTATTATTGTACAACTCCATCACTAAAAAATTCTGTAATAACCTTTTTTGATTGTGCTTCCTTTAAAAACAAAACGAAACAAACAAAAGCAAACAAAAAACAAAAAAAAAGTACAAAAAAAAAAAAAACAAGACACGAAATTGAACCCAGTATACAATAAAAATCACTAGCACTGTTTGGAAAATCGCAACTCTCTCAACCACGAGGCAGGATATTTATATTTTAGATTTCATCATTGCTGTTCTCGAGTTCTTTATTTCCGTTGCACGTAAACTTATTCCTTCATCTAACTCCCCTTCCTTTTAGTCTTCATCGTCGTAAAGAAGTCCCCGAAAATCGGCGGAGGGATTCCTGACTGCTGTTTGTTTACACACAGTTGCCCGGGCAATGATATTTCGTCATTCGCTTATTTAACTACGATCATATATATTTAATTTTTTAAACTTTTGTTATGTTAATGCGTCTCGGCTTGAGGCCGACGATAAATTTGATATTTCCTAAGTTCATCATTGTCTGTCATAAAAACCGCCATAGTGAGGCATGCAGAGCGAGAATCGAACTCAGAGTTCCATGGTGTGGATGTCAATACATTTGAGGGGCGGATCCAACATTTTCAGTTAGGGGCGTGTTCCCCAGTAAAAAAAAAAAAAAATCTCTATTCAAAATTTTAAATTCTGTGATTATACGTTATAGAAATGAGTAGAGAGAGAGAGAGAGAGCTTGTGTGTTCATAATTGTGTATTTAGGCAATGATCCTTCATTTATACATATTTCATTAAAGACAACAGGCAAGGTACCGCGATTATGCTCTTTATTTAATTTTTCTTGTGTTCGAGCAAGTTTTTTTTTCAGAGAGCTCAACCGAAATAATTTATCAGGAGTACACACACACACACACACACACACACACACACACACACACACATATATATATATATATATATATATATATATATGACGTCACACATTATGAAATGGACAAAGTCAGACAATTATTTTAAGACATTTTTATGTTTATACATTCTCTTTCTTTACAGATACAAATATTTAAGACGGAGGACGAATATTTTATGTGAAAATTTCTCGGACATTCAGGCCGGTAAATGTTGTTTAAATAAACTGTTTATTATAAACAGAGCATTTACTTAAATATTTGTATCTATAAAAAGAATGTATAACATAAAAAAAAAATATATATATATATATAAAGTTTTTCCATAAAAAGTATTGAAAGAAATTATTTAAAAAAATGTTTATTTTTGCTAAAGTACTTGAAGAAAATTAAATAAAATAAAATTGTAGCGTATTATTTTTTCTGTGGAGTATGAAGTTATTATAAATTCGCTTGAACAAAATGTAGTTAAAAACGAATCTAAAAATTTATTAATGAAATATATGATAATATATTACGATAAAAAAAAACTTTTTTCAATATAACCGATCATTTTCAAATTTTGATTTATTGATATCAGTTAAGATTGAAATAATTTTATAAGATTAGATTCAACTTTATGACAATGGGTTGATGTTGACTTAAGTTCGGTTACTTCTACGCCGCCGTGTATTAGTTTATTTTATCTACTTTGAAACAACAAAAAAATATTTTCTCATAAAATCCACCCCTCCTAGATTCGTCTCTGCATTTTTTTAGCTTTGTCTCAAAGTAATTTCCTGTTAAAATAGTGATAGTCACTCTCTACACCTTCTTTCTAAACGAAAAACTATAAAGATGTATTTTTATTATTTTAAACATGTTCCTGTTGTCTAAATATATAATCGTCTAGGTTGTTGTTGTTTTTTTTTAATACACGTTTTTTTATGTTTATGATCGCCAGACAGTTTGTACAAAAATTGTTACATTTTTATGGCCTTATTGGCTAAAGCGGTTGATCGCCGAAATTATTTGTTGAATTGTCATGGATTCGTTTTTCAAATTCTTGGAGAAACGTTTCTTATATATTAGCCAATAAAAGACGATCTCTTGGAGCCCTTGTGAAAACTTGAAGTGAGCCGGTATGACGGTCTTTTTTTTTTCTCAATAAAAAGGACTGCTATGAGTGGATAAACAGCAGAGAAAGAATGAACCGTTGGGAAAGCAGTTAACGGTATAGGACGAAGGCATTGGCGCCCACGCTTCAAGAGGACCGGTCCGGTTGTGGGGGTCATAAATCAACACGGGGAAGAAAGAGCCGACAGATTCAAACCCCAGGACAGAACGTTCATTTCTGTGCCTACCTGAGAAGAATTTAAGCCGAGAGAACTTTCAAGTTAACTTTCCAGTAAAATACTTCAAAAAGCCCTCGAGATAACAACTTCTGAAAAGACGAAAACCACTTCGTACTGAGACGTCATATTCTTGAGTATTCTGTTAAGAACGAAGGTGGGCGCGTTTTGTATTTTCTGCTTGTGCAATTTTTTGCGTCCTCTAAGTTTTTCCCCTTTTTCACTTTTAAAGAGTCTAATATTTTGTTGTCTTTCATCAGTTTCAGGATTGCGGGTCCGGATCTGTCCCGGAATATTTTTAATTTGCTCACGGAGTCGTCCTGTTTACAAAATGGTATATGTTGGTCTTTAGGTGTAAAGCTGAAAACACGGACAATTTTATTTTGAAACGCTAATTTGACAACAGTAATTTTTTCATTTGAACATGATCTATTAAAAGTTAGAGAGTTGTGTCCCTTTAATTGTTTGTTTTTTTTTTATCAGAAGCCAAAATGGCGGAATCCTAAAACAATCGCAATAATGAAAACTTGAGAATCCAAAATTTCAGGACTGCCGGTTCAGATCCGGCCCGGAATGTTTTTAATTTACCCACGGAGTCAGCCTGATTCCCAAATGGTAAGATATGTTGGTCTAGGGTCTCTAGGAGTAAAGTTGAAAAAATGTGATAAAAAAAAAATGTTATATAGACTTTCGTTTCTAAAAACAATCTGGGGTTGACTGCTGGTTTTCTGGGCCCACGGTTCTGGAGTTGAGGAAGTGTGCTTATCATAAGCACACTGATAATCATCGTGGCAAAGAATAAATTCGAAGAAAGAAAAAGAGTAATAACTGATAAATTAAATAAGATAACCTCGCTTATTATTGGCTAGATCCGCCTTCAATAAGCAGTTATAATTACAATTCTGTAGAAAGTAGTAACTGTAGTTCGATTAGGGTGATCCGATGGTTCAAGTGTCAGTCAGTTATGTGCCATGCGTGATACGCGCTTAGGCGATCATGTATCTTTCGATACATGAACTGACGAGGCAGATTTTTTCCCGCAGTAGGTTGCCATTTTTTTTCAACGGTAGATCAGATGCCATTCAAGGCTATAGAACTCGGTCTGTCCTGCTACTTACCCATAGCTGGTGGAAGAAGAAGACGATTCATACCTTTCCCCAAGGGTATTAGCACGTAAATGAATGTAATGGATTTCGACTGGAATTCGAACTCGGCTCTCCGATTCCTCAATCCATACTGTACTTGTCAAAATAGTGTAATGAGATTGCATCACTATTTCTAGTGAATTAGGTTTATTCCATTTAATTAACAGTATGGACCTCCACAAAAATAGCAGATTAGCGCCCTTTTTTGTCGTCTTTCATTACAATATAATTCTGTTTATTAAAAACTGAAACTTTACTTGAGGAATATTAGGTGATCTAAACTCTAAAGTATAATTAATTTGAAACAAATATTATTTACTTTAATTTTAATACACACATTATGGACAAAGTCCAACAATTACTTTAAGACATTTTTATGTTTATACATTCTTTTTATAGATACAAATATTTAAGTAAATGCTCTGTTTATAATAAACAGTAACAACATTTACCGGCCTGAATGTCCAAGAAATTTTCATAGAAAATATTCGTCCTCCGACAGGAATCGAACCTGTATCCTATACAGAAACGTCATGAATGTTGAGGTATTGACAGCCCGATGCCAGATCTAATGTTTTCTCCGAAGACTTTATACGTAAAACATCATTGAAGGAAATGACGCGAGCGCCTTTTTTAATATATATTTTTTTAAGTACCTAGTAATTTTAAAAATTTAGGATAATATTCTCCGTAATCTAATGTTTTATTGAATTTTAACAGCTTTATTCAAGTCTGTCTTCCACTAGGACCGCGTACCCGGTAAACAGTAGCCAAAACAAATTAATTATAGGTTTCTAAAAATAAAAAATAAAAAAATCCGGCATTAATTGTAGCTTTCTCTATCCATAATCCATAAATAAATGCCACTCATCACCAAAATGAGCATTAGTGGGTTAATTTAATTATTGTACTACAAATGTGAGAAAGGCGAAGATACATTTAATTTTAAATAATAAATAAATCTAATTTTAAATGAATATGCAAAAAGGGACATGTTGAAAAATAAGTATTATTGAATGAGAGAAGGAAAAGCAAAGAAAGATATACTGTACAATTTACGGTAAAAATTATATGGTTATTATCTTTTACGGTAAAAATGTATTTTTCTTACTAGCTCTTCTTCCACTTCTTGTTTTATTTTTTTATACCTGTTTTTAAAGCTACAATAAAATACTCTACTTAGTACTCTCCATAAATTATTTAAAAATATAAAAATCCGCTTGATAAAGTAAACGTGTGTTTTAGTATCTGATGTTTTTCTGCAATCGTAATTTTGTACTTTGGAAATCAGGATTCGTCGTTGTCTATTGTAAACAAGATATTTATAACTATGCAAATCAGGTGGTTATTTATACAGTGTAGCCCGGATATAAGAGAGTTGTCGGGACCGGAGAAGAAGTCTCTTATATCCGGGTTTGGTCTATTTTATATACATTAACTAACACAGGCTCTAATTTGGGACCAGAGAAAATCTCTCTTATATCCGGGTTTCTCTTATATCCGGGTCTCTTATATCCGGGTTACACTGTAGTAGTAGTTGTAGCAGTAGTTGTTTTTTTTGTTGTTTAGGTCAGCTGTTGATCTCAGTGGTTGGCGTTATTAAATAAAAACAATACTATGTTGCCTGTCATGTGACGTCAGTTTTTATCTTGGGAATACAGTATTTGGCACATTGGCTAAAAAAATCTGGTGTTGTCATTTTAAGTCGTCCATACTTCAGCTGTTTCATCTAATTTAAGCGGTAAAAAACATAGCTTGACATGTTCGTTACAAAGGAATAGACACTGATATATATATATATATATATATATAATAATAATAAACAAGTTCTAATGAGCCAGGTACTATCTACCTAGGTTTCATCATATGGGATAATCAGGTTCAACTGGCTAAAGAGCAATTATCGAGGAACAAATTTATTGATAAAATTACGGCTTAAGATTTTTTCACCCTGTTTGGATGTTTTTAGTGCTTTCTTCTTTTTCCAATTTTTCCTCGGATGGCAATTTGTTTGAAAATTGTGTCATTCAGTTTTTTTACCCACCGAGTTTAAATAGAATTACATATATATATATATATATATATATATATATATATATATATATATATATATATATATATATATATAAATAAAATATCGCAAATTGTCTCAATTCAGCACCTGAAGATTGCGTTGTGCATGAAATTCAGGTGTGGAAAAAATGTATATTTATTAATATATATGATAACGATATGTACATTTTTATATATCAAAAACAGTTTTGAAAGAAAGATGTATGACAAATTGAAAAAGGTTTTTGTGACCGTTTCATATATATATATGCGTATATAACTGATACATTAAAATATCGACATACTGAACACCCACACCCCTCGTCTAGTAAAATGAATTCATCTGTAACCTTGGAAACATGAATTATGATTTTAGCTGTGTCTTTAAAACCCAGTAATTTTAAAAGTTACTCCAAAATTCGCTTGAGGAGGAAATGGAACTAATGTCTTTAATTTAATTACAAAATTAAATTCGGGGCTTTTAGTTTCCATTTTTGAAACATGGTTAGAACTGTGTAGCGGAAAAAAAACATATTTTAAATCAATTAATTTATAATATTAATGCTCCGTAAATTTACATTGAGCACTATTTTGTAAAAATAAAAATATCTATAAGAACACTGGATTATATATCGTACTGTTCTTTCTTTTATATATATATATATATATATATATATATATATATATATATATATATATATATATATATTTCCAAAAGGATAGAATCCAGTTAGAGCTCAATGTCCAGGACAGAGCAAGAATATAATATAAAAGACTCAAACACTAATATTCCATGGTTATGATTTATTACTTTGGAATCGTAACTACCATTCAATCCATCAGACCTACAAATTCAAAAAGAAATCGGAAAATATATAACCGGAGTTATATTTTCCGATTTCTTTTTTAATTTGTAGGTCTGATGAATTAGATCGTGATTATGATTCCAATAAAAAAAAAAAAAATTATAACCATGGAATATTAGTGTTTGAGCCTTTTATGATGAAAATATAAAATTTTAGTTTTTGTAGATCGAAGGGAGATAACTCTCAATTGTTTAATTTTTCATGTCAAAAGAAAAAAAGGGTCCATAATACTACTGTAACTACTACAAATGCCGCCGAATGTATATATAGTCAAATTTATCATAAAACGGTGTGGAACGCCTTGTTTAATAATGATGAAACATTAAGCTGGAATCAATGTTTATTGACGAGGCAGATCAATATTATAAAACAAAAGCTGACTCTCTGCCCACCACACTCTGTCTCCGTGTGATTTTTTGTATGCATTTTTAGTGGGCGTATGTTTGTGCTGTGTGTGTGTGAATTACATTTGATTTTGCGATTTAATGTGCACACAAGTACATACGCATACACACACAATTTGACTAAGTTCGGAATAAGACATTAGAATAATACATTTCGCCCCCACTCAGCCTGGACAATCTCTGCTTTGGGCTGAGCAATAAATTATTTAATTAATTATATAAGGATTCATGTAAATTTTAAAAAAATGTTTTGGTAATAAATAGAATTATTTTATAAAGATTTAAAAAATTGTAGAAATATTTTAAAACCCGTTGTTGAGTTAATATACGCACGCAAATGTACACGCACACACAATTTGAATGAAATTAAAAAGGATATCTATGTTGCCAGGGTTGATTTTATTTTCTGTCTGGGTAACAGGTAACAAGTATAAGCCAAAATGAGTGGTGTTTTGTAATCATTTTGACGCCTTTTGTATTTAAATAGGATATATTTTCTAGAAAATGTAGTGTTTTAAATGTACAGATAATTCAGATTTGAAATTTGATTATCTGTTGTCAATGAAGCAGTTTCGACTGAATTAAAAAGTAACTGACTGTAAAATGAAAGTTACTAATTTCTCCAACGTTTAGTGTTTTTCGCTCTTTAATTCAACGTATAATTTATGTATTATTTCTTGTTCTTGGAAAACTCATAAAGTGTTTTCCTTGACTTACACACTGATGTTGAGCAACATGAGACTTAAAAACATTTTGTTTTGATGTTAAGTCACATGTGTAGACAGTGGAATCAGTGTCACCTCGCTCGGCCATTATTGTTGCATATGAGACAGCCATCGATGGAATACGAACGGTTTTGTCTACATAAGTTCACCCACGAAGATGGTGGCATGGTTTTCAGGTACCTTCCAGTGGTGCTGAACGCTAAGAAAGATCGTCTCCACAGTTCGATATTATAAAGAAAGAAGTGGCATCCTTGACTAACCGGCCATGGTGAAATAGAACGATTAATGTACTGATCATTTTTAGTCATGTGTCTATAATTAGTAACTATTTCGTAATTTAAAAAAAAGACGCACATCTAGATAGATTGAATAGCTAGTGACACGGACATAGATAGTTTGGTTTCGTTTGGTTTGTTTTACGGCATATCAACACCTCAATGGGTTATTTAATGTCGACAAAATTTTTATTGCTGGTAATATTTTTTTTCAAACATGTATTGCTAGTAATATTTTTCATTCAAAAAAATCTATTTCTGGTAATATTTTTTTTTCAAAAAAGTATTGCTGGTAAAATGTTTTTGCCTAAAATGTATTGCTGATAATAATGTATTGATGGTAATAATATTTTTACAAAGTATTTCTGGTATTAAGACCTATTTTTACACTTTCATAGTGTTTTGACCCCAGTTTGGGGGTTAACTATTTGCCCATAAATGGGGCCCTAACAGGTGCTACCACCCCGGGTCAGAGTGGACCTGGGAACACCAGCAGTTAAAAAGTGGCTCCACGCTCCTCAAAAACCACAATCTCCCGATAAGAAAACTTGCTGCTGGAAGCAGTTCATCGTCATACCCAGAACACATGAGAGAGGAAAAGATATAGAAGAGAAAAAGAGAAAAGAGCTTAGCATAGAGAAGAGGTGGTTCCACGCTTCTCAAAACCACCTGATCAGAGGCCTTGCTGTTGGACGTAGTTTATCGTCTTACCCAGGACAAGATAGATAGATAGATAGATAGATAGATAGATAGATAGATAGATAGTGCCTTTACTCTTTGGTACCTGATAGAATGTGGGAACGTTTATTTATTTTATTTTATTTCGTGGGGAAATTTCCCTGCCCCCAGTATGATCCACCATTTATTAATTTCATACTTTCCCCTTCAAATCTCAAACAGGAAATAGAAATTATTACGGCTGGTTCAAGTTTTTATTTGATTTTCTTTATGATATGACTCGCATTAAAAGGTTCTACACCATTTTAGCCAGCCACGTGGCGCATCACACACGCATGCAAACACACACACACACACACACACACACACACACACACACACACACACACACACACACACACACACACACACACTCATTTGCTAACAGAAAATCCTAATAAATATTTCTCTTGCGTTTTTAGCTATCTGTGTATGCACAAGAATATTTTTTTGCACCAAAATTTACATGCAGATGCTCCAAGTTAGCGGAAAAGCCAAGATCGACTTTGTATTTCCCAACTCCCATCAATAGTAGAAATAATCGATTTTTTCATGCTTCTACGGCACTTTTCATGTAGTTTGCGGCCATTTTCTACTGGCCAGAGTGAGAGCCTATAGCTGGCTGCCACGAATCGGCAGGAAGATTCTATTAGCCAGCGTGAGAGCCAACAGCTGACTGACACAAATGTTAACTAGCATGCTAGCATACAAAAAAAAAATCGATAGCTGCATTCGTCACAAGTGGGAAAAATTTAAATCTGCATGGCACTTTACTCCAATTGGCTCATTCACTTGCTTAGACTCAACGTTGATTCTGATTCCGCAGAACTGGGTTGGGTGTGAAAAAGTATTTGTTGTTAACATTCTTTTTTCATTCGGTTTTTCCAGTGACGAGTCCTTTTTTAAAGCTGATCGTTTTGTGTTCATTTTGTTTAGTTCTTTTTTTCGTAACAGATTTAATGTTTAGTAGAGAGCTTAGAAAAAATTCGTAGTGTGAGATAGGCAAGAAGTAAGGCATGTAGCAACATCAGCACGACAAAGGGCACTCCTTTAAAGGCAAGGAAGGGCAAAAATATTTTAAGTCAAGTGATAGCGATTGTTGTATGAGTCGTACGATTTTTGAATCAAGCACGGGCAACACCGGGCCATGCTGCCAGTATATATATATATATATATAAACCCTCCACGTGTTGAAATCCATTTCTTTTGAGAATGTTCAGTTCATTTCTTGAAAATGTTGAATTCATTTCCTTTAAACTTTTTCATCCTCATCAGCGACAAGTCGGTCGTTACAAATTGGTGACCAAGAACACCATGTCCATTTCAAGCATGCAGCACCTTTTTTGCTACAATTTCTAGAATTTCAATGTACGAGGATCGGCTGAAAAGATGTATTTCCGGTATCCTGTTGTATCCCGGTACACTTATAAGTTTTTTAGTCTACGAACTGGTGTGCCTACTTACACTGGTTAGCCTACAAACTTTTCAGCCGCCCCCCCCCCTACTTTCAATTTTTATGTAAGTTATGCGAGTCGATATTTAATCTGTGCGAGCTTTTTCGGATATGGGCAAGGACAAAGTTTTGGAGAAAATGTAAACTAAAAAGACACTTATACTTAACATTAGAGAGACAGCTGGAATGATAAAGGAACATAATGAGGAAAGACGGTTTGGAAAATTTGACACTCACAGGGTATTGAAAGCACGAGGCAGAAAGGAAAGCAGCGCATTACCTACATAAAGATATTGTGTAAATGGTTAACAGAAAAGGGATTAGGAGAGATAGCGAATAGACAAACATTTCTAAGAGATACAAAGGACAAGAAGTTGTTGAGAGCCATGATCGTTTACACCCTGAAGGAACACAGCACATAGAAGAGGCAGAGAGGAAAGCAGCACCTTACCTACCTAACGAGAGGGTGTAAATGGTTGGCAGAACAAGGATTAGGAGAGATAGTGAAATGACAAACATTATTAATAGCTACAAAGGTCAGGAAGTTGTTGAGAGCCATGATCGTCCATGTCCTGAAGGAACGCAGAACATAGAAAAGGCAGAGAGGAAAGCAGCACCTTACCTACTTAACGAGAGGGTGTAAATGGTTGGCAGAACAGGGATTAGGAGAGATAGTGAAAAGACAAACATTACTAAGAAGAGTGTCGCGGTCGCCGATTAGTCGCTCCTTAGAAAGCCGACCTTGACCTTCACAACCCCTGATCTCGCAGATTTAGGTCAAGAAACATGCAAAAAACCGGACGACTAGTCCAATATCGTTGATGCCAAACCGTACCTCGTGAGCATCGGATTATGCAGCGCTCTGTCAAACATCGGCAACCATTGATATTAATTTAATATCTACGGTTTTCTACTCCCTCTAGCCAGGAAGTACTTGAATAAATCGCTACAAATATTGTTAGCCACTTTCGTCGTCCAAATCCAAGCTGCTCGGATTTTCATTTATGTGAATATTTTAGTTTGTTATTGGGTTCACATCCCACCCCCATTTCATTTCTTCATCTTAGAATTTTTGTACATATGTGTTAGGATCATTATGACATGGGGCGCGTTTTGTAAGTCTCCCTAGAGTGGATGTGGTATTATGGTGCAAGGAGGATTGACTGATGATGGACGAGTTCTTATGGTGAATGAGCAAATTGTAATGTCTGAATGGGTCGTGAATCAAATTAGCTAGGTATAAGATAGTTAGTGAAGACCAGCCTTACCCCCTCCCCCTTTTTGGCCTTGTGCCACAATTTTGTAATTTTACAAAATAAATCTTAGCTGCTCGGCCCGGGGGTCTAGATTTTTGGTGAATAAATAATTAGATCAAAGTGTAGTACGCTGCCTTTGTGAGCTTCCGGTGCTTTGTCGAGAGTGTTACTCTTCGGCGCGATCCCGTCTCCGCGGTCGATCCGCCCTGGAAGACGTATCACCTCTCTGACCTGCTTCGCCAAGTGATACACTTTGGCGCGATCCTGTTTCCGCGGTCGATCCGTCCTGTGAAGTCGTATCACTGTTCTGCCTTGGCCCTGTTTAGGGACATCGATCAACCCTATACGACCGGACCAGAACCAGCTACGTTCGCCGATCAACTCTATACGACCAAACCAGCTACGTTCGCCGATCAACTTTATACGACCGAAAGCTACCCTAAACAACAAACCAGTCATACCGGACCCGACACCGATTTAAACGCATTAATGAATTCGACGTTATTGTTCCATAAACCTTTGCCTTTGTCCCCTCATTGTCTTGGCTGTTCACACGTTTCTTCATAAAGCTTGCGGGGGCGACATCCTTATTGGCCCCGCAACAAGAGCTAGAAAGGACAAGTAGTTGTTGAGAGCCATGATCGGCTACGTCCTGAAGGAACACAGAACATAGAAGAGGCAGAGAGGAAAGCAGCACCTTAACTACTAAAAGAGATCGTGTAAATTGTTGGCAGAACAGGGATTAGGCGAGATAGCGAAAAGACAACATATAAAAAAGAAAAACCGAAAAAAAATCCCCCAAAAAACAAAAACAGACGTATAGAAAATTTTACAAATTCAACAACATTAAGAAAATTTGAGTAAATAAATGAAGGTTTCGTTGAAAAGTACTTTTCCCGTCACCCTGACAACGACACACCCGTCACTGTACAACAGGATGAAAATTCATTGAAACAATTTTATAAGCAGGACACTAAGATCGACCAATCAAATCTGTTGTTTTCATTTCAACTTGTGTGCTTCTTACGATGTCCAAATAACCTTCTCGTTAATCAGGATGTGGTTGCAAACAATTTTAGCCAGGTTCGCCCTACCTGTTTTTTTTTTCCTTTCCCTTTTTCTTTTTTTTTATTAACTTCCTCCTCTTCTTCCTACAAATAATGACAGATGCTCCAGTAAAACTTACCATATGCGATTTATTGACTTTTTTAATCGATTTATTTAACACATATTTCTTTTTTAATGTGTTAAACGTATTTTGCAACAATAACAATTTTTGATAATACAGCGTGAGAGTATGATAGTAATATGGAATGAAGCCCGATTAGTTGGTGAATTTCATGTTTTAGTTGGTTGGTTGTTTACGTGTACTAACTGTGTCTATCACAAGGCACTATAAATGGGGTATTGAATAAAGAAAATCTATACCATAGTAACGGTCTTTTAGTATAGCCTACTAAGCATTGCTACCCAGCAAAGCGCTTCACGTTTTGTAATCTATCTATCTATCTATCTATCTATCTATCTATCTATCTATCTATCTATGTCAGTCTAAAAGATTGTTCATATTCTGTTCTTATCTATCTATCTATCTATCTATCTATCTATCTATCTATCTGTCTGTCTATCTATCTATCTATCTATCTAGATCAGTCTTTTAATCTCAGATTGTTCATATCCTGTTCAAATCTATCTATCTATCTATCTATCTATCTATCTATCTATCTATCTATCTAGGTCAGTCTTTTAATCTCAGATTGTTCATATCCTGTTCAAATCTATCTATCTATCTATCTATCTATCTATCTATCTATCTATCTATCTATCTAGATCAGTCTTTTAATCTCAGATTGTTCATATCCTGTTCAAATCTATCTATCTATCTATCTATCTATCTATCTATCTATCTATCTATCTATCTATCTAGATCAGTCTTTTAATCTCAGATTGTTCATATCCTGTTCAAATCTATCTATCTATCTATCTATCTATCTATCTATCTATCTATCTATCTATCTATCTATCTATCTAGATCAGTCTTTTAATCTCAGATTGTTCATATCCTGTTCAAATCTATCTATCTATCTATCTATCTATCTATCTATCTATCTATCTATCTATCTATCTATCTATCTGCCTGTTACTGCGTGTGTGCTGTGACTGAAAAAAAAACGACAACTTTTTCAGAGTAGGTAAAAAGCCATAATCAAAATAATTAATATTTTCATTGAATTTATATTTTTTGATTGATTTGTGTTTTTTACGTCTTTTTATTTTTTTCTTGCAGGTCATTTATTTAAAGCCAGAAAATATTTTTAGATATGGGGGAGATAATAGTAATAATAATAATTTTACTAATATAAGTCCTACTATTTAACCCATAGCTGGGAGGAGAAGCGGTGTATTCCATGAGTAATTGCGCGTAAGAGAATATAACGAACCCGGCTAGAATTAAATTAAAAATCTTTCTTAAAGCTTTTATTGTAGTTTTAATTTCAAGCTAATAGATTAAATATAATATCTTAAATAAGCAAAATACTTTGCTATATTTCAAAACTAATTTAAATTTATTGGAAGGAGTTTTCGTTTTGAAATCACTAAACATCGTTGATTTTAGAACCATTGTTAGTCATCCATCATCACGATGTATTTCTCTTTATTAAAAAATCTTTCAAAAATAAAATATACTTTTCTGAAACTTTATTTGAGAAATGTTAGCTGATTTACAGTTTAATTAATCTAATTTAAAACAAATATTACTTGCTTTAAGTTTAAGATTACGCAGAAATACATTTTAACACGGTGTTATGATCCAGAACGATGGCATTTCATCACTCTAAAGACAACCTTTTCACCAGTGTTGATTGATGATAAGGATATTTCATCATCCTGGAAATAAAGAACAAAAATTTCATCATTCTAAGACCTATCCACCTGTGATGATATATACTGATGATATTTCATAATTCTAAAATCTTACACTTCATCATTATAAAAACGACCGTTCACCAAAAGTTAAGATAGAGAATAGAGTAGGGTAGAGGAGAGGAGAGTAGAATAGCAGTAGTAAAAAGGAACACCACAGACGTATCACCATCACTCCCTGAAATCGACCGTTGACGGTCTCAAAGGTTACCCTTAACAACGAAATTCTCGGAAGAAGCAAAAACATGTAAGCACAAACTTTTAAAGAAACAAAAGTGACAATAACACTAAGAACATTATTCACGCACAAACCAATATAAATATTGTAATTAACATTACGAAAAGAAAAATACATATTAATGCCAACACGTCTCAAAATCTTATTGTTATCGTTTTTCGTTTTATTCATTTCATTTTCAGGAAAAAAATACAGAAAAGGAATCCTCTATCAATTACAAATACATGCAACAACGGGATAACTTACATTGCACAAACGCAACTTCCGTTACAACGGCGAGCGCGCAGAATATACATACAAACATACTGCTACAGAAAAAACAGCATTATGTAGAAAAAGGATTGTTATAAATATATAAGTAACTTCTTCTGTCGTGTCTCTTCAGGACGTGGGCGATCATGGCTCTCCACAAACCTTTCTGACCTTTGTAGCTCTTAGTAATGTTTGTCTTTTCGCTATCTCTCCTAATCCCTGTTCTCCCAACCATTTACACCCTCTCGTTAGGTAGGTAAGGTGCTGCTTTCCTCTCTGCCTTTTCTATGTGCTGTGTTCCTTCAGGACATGGACGATCATGGCTCTCAACAACTTCCTGTCCTTTGTAGCTCTTAGTAATGTTTGTCTTTTCGCTATCTCTCCTAATCCCTGTTCTGCCAACCATTTACCCAAGCTCGTTAGGTAGGTAAGGTGCTGCTTTCCTCTCTGCCTCTTCTATGTGCTGTGTTCCTTCAGGGTGTAAACGATCATGGCTCTCAACAACTTCTTGTCCTTTGTAGCTCTTAGTAATGTTTGTCTTTTCGCTATCTCTCCTAATCCCTGTTCTGCCAACCATTTACCCAAGCTCGTTAGTTGGGTTATTCGCTGTTTTACTTTGCAGGTTAGTTTCCTTGGATTTGCCAAAAGCCAGATGCAGTCGAACGTAGATAAAGAACGCTGACAACAGGGCGCATTCGCTTCCTTGGTCTTCCGTTGACTTTTGAACTCTCGCACGCATGCGCATACACGCACGTGTCTATCACAGACAAGCACATTCTCATAACTAGTTTCAATGTCTTTTCCTTTTATTTCAATTGTGTACGCATTTAATTCCTTTTGTTAATAGCATGCATTGCTGTTTGTTTTATATTACCCGGACTCACATGAGTCCGCCAATATTGTTTACGTTCCAGGAGCGCTTAAATATTTAATATAAAATGTCTGTACACATCACAACCAAAGAAGTGATACCCGCAACATAATGGTGACATTTTTATCCGAACAGCATAAAATCCCGCAATAACGTTATCCCTCTTGCCTTTAATATATCCGGTGAGTGTCCAAAACCTCTTTCCTCATTATGTATCCGAGAAATTTAAACTGTCTCTTTCTGTCAAAATATCGATATTTACTTGAACCCACTGAGTTAGGTTGTGACACAAGGTCAGTTTTTAACGTGGGGACCCGAGTGTTTTCACTCGGCCCGCTGGTCTAAGCTGGTCTTAGCTAGTTATAGCTTGTCCAAGCTGGTCTAAGCTAGTCATAGCTGGTCTTAGCTTGTCCAAGGTGGTCAGAGCCAGCCCAAGCTCGTCGTATCCGTGATACCATCAGCACAGGGACGGAGCCCTGGAGCAGGAAAGGATCTCCCTGTCTAAGTATCAGTGTACTTTTTGTTTCCATTTTTCGTAAACGTCTGTCGCTGCTGTTCACTCTGTAGTATTCTCAGTAAATTTGTGTAGAACCATATTTCTCTTGCCTCAAGTTTTTTTTTCATATGTGAGGAAATTGTCCAGCATTCATTGCCATATAGGAAGACTTATATTCAACGCCGAATTTAGGACAAATGAGGCCCTGTGCTAGTTAAGTTATGAGACCCCTTACTTGGGCCCTGAATGAGGTATGTCTACACAGGCATGGAAGGAAGATGCACTCCGTCGGCAAACGGGGCCCCGTGCTTAAGCACAGCTAAGCACAATGGTAAACCCGGCACTGATAGAGTTTCGACGAAAGTTTCCTGTTTCTTTTGGGAATTAATTTAGTGTATGTATCGTTATGAGGACACCAATTACAATCAATGGTCATCAACTGGATACAGTAAAACAATTTAAATACCTGCAATCATCAGCCAAGGTGGATGCAAGACAGGAGTCAATATCAAGAAATGCGTTGACAAGTTACGATGGTACAGTTGAAACCGATCTGGAGAGACAAAAATCTCAGCCTCAAAAATAAACTGAGATTCTTGCCTGCCCTAATCGTGTCGCTTCTCCTGTATACATATGCGAGTCATGAATTCCAACCGCAGGACTCCAAAGGCTGTAGAGATGCGACAGACATCTGATTGGTATTTCCTCCACCGGCCGTGTCACCAATGAAGATGGGCGCAGGGGAGTGAGTCATCAGATAAAATGGCTATAAAGACGTGTTGACCAGCATAAATAAGAGGAAGCTGAAATGATATGGCCACGTAATCAAATCATTATGACTCTCCAAGACCATCCCAGAAGTAACGGTACAAGGAAAAAGAAGAAGAAGATGCCAAAGAAAGAGATGGTCGGAACTACATCCTTAAATAAATTTTTACTTAGACCCAACGTTAGCCAATGACAGGATCAAGCAGAGGCTTCTTGTTCAAAAAGTCACCATATAACGCCCCGTACGACTTTGGTGGGTTATGGGACAGGAAGGGAGGAATTTAAAGTAATATGTTACAAGATTATTGTAGTTTTTAAGGTAATTATAATATTGATTATTTCTTTATTATAAAATAAATATAAGTTCTCTTAACATATCCGTTCTGGGTAAGACGATAAACTATGTTCAATAGCAAGGCCTCTGATGAGGAGGTTTTTGAGGAGTGGATATAAGAGAAACCCGGATATAAGAGAGATTTTTCTCTGGTCCCAAATTAGAGCCTGTGTTAATGTATATAAAATAGACCAAACCCGGATATAAGAGAAACCCGGATATAAGAGACTTCTTCTCCGGTCCCGACAACTCTCTTATATCCGGGTTACACTGTAGTTAAAAAAAAAAACTTTCAATCGAATGTTGTTACAATTGGTCACCTTCAGCTTTGGACACACAGCTTAAAGATATATTTTCCTATGACCCCCCCAGAACCTGCAATACGGCGTAGACAAACCTTCTTTCTTTGAAAATTATCAGTCGACACTTTATTAAAAAAAAAAAAAAATTACCTTTGGATTCGACCACTGGCAGGAAATACACAGTCAGTGTAACAACAAGGTAGGTCACTTATCGTGTGTTTGTAGGAAACTGAAACACAATGAGGTTGATAATCACAATTACATCCGAAATCATTTCTGTTTAATCATAGAATTGATTAAATTTGTTTGGGGAAATCAACTGACAGCGTTAACTGACGAAATGTATATATTTTCGTGTCAGATAAGATATTTAAATGATAATGAACTTAGCTTTCTCGTAAAGCATCGACAGCGTGACTTCCTATTGACACGTTCATAGAAATCTGACTGCATAAGACCAGCTTTAATGTGATTAGACGAATGTCTTTTTACGCCGATATTGGGGCCTGTGAAAATTGTTCCGAATTGGGCCCCACATTACCTAAGTTTAGCCATATATTATTATTTTTAGTAAGGTTCGCCAAATGCAAGACTCGGGAGCTACTCGAGGTAGAGGGATACGTTAAGAATTAGTTTATGTGGATAGAAAGGAAAGATAACGGTTAACTAGACTTGAACAGGTAAAAATTGTAGTGATCGGGGAAACATCCCCTTGGGAGCTCTTCGGGTTGAACTTACTTCTCACCGATGAAATACAGATGGAATGTGTGTGGCTTGCTACAATGTATTTCTATCAAGACAGGAGAGTGGGGACAGGGTAGGTTTCGACCAAATATGACAACAGTACTCCATTTCCGGTCTGATTTGGCTCTTGTAAAAATAGAGGATAGCATGAGGAATCGGATGCTTACTGAAGCGGTACAGGGAGTCGATTATTTGAGCAATGGGTCGTTCCACTTGAGATTCAGGGGTGAGTTTGTGGCCCAATATTCTCTCAAGGCACGGCGCCACCTCGAGGGGACATGCGTTCATCGTGACTGGCGTTAGTCCGGCGGTGATGAAATGTAACTAGTTAGAAGTAATATAAATTCTCAGTAGTTATAAGCGGTCGACTCGGAGTTTCGTAATTACACACTCGCCGGGACTCAGATAAGAATGGTAATTTTCTAAGCGTAGCTGAGATGTCGAAAGTATGGGTATTTAGTGAGGATCGAACTCACTATTCAGTTATAACTGATCAAGCGAGATGAGTTTGTTAACCATTACCTAGGACACAGATGAGAATTGTTGAAGTAATTACAGAATATGTGTATATAGACATAGCAAACATTCTACATAATTACTACAATCATTCTTGAGGCTTGACGTATGTGAAATCTCGAAACTCTGAGTCCACCTTCGATAAATTGTTGTGGGTTACGATGGTGCTCGGGTAAAAATAAGCCACCACTTTATAGTGGGAATCAATATTTTTAATATGAGTGTTTGTACGTTGTATAGTAAGTACTTACAGGCTCCTGGAATGTTTGTCCCGCAAACATTATTGGCGAACTCATATGAGTCAGGGTAAAAACAATAAACACAAAACAGTGAGTTTCAGACAAAAGGTAATTAATGCATATATTAACAAAAGTATTTGTATGTGTACACCAGTGGTTTTCAACCTTTTTGCTGGAGCAGAACCACAAGGAAACATTCCAGTGGCTCAAGGAACCCCTGCAATAAATTAATTGTCTTATGCAAAAAAAAAAAAAAAAAGCTTTCAATTATTAAAATAAAATAAAAATACTCATCTTCAGATTTATTTACAAAAAAATACAAAGACAAACTGTAAAAATATTGTAGACGTCCATATGCAATTTTAATCTTGCTTCTACGGTTATTACACATGTATTAAAAAACTTCAGTTTAAATGGATTACATTTATTTTCATTAAAAATTCAATGAGAAACTTGAGCCTGATGTTTCTTGCACAAATCTTTTATATTTGGTCATGTTTTTGATGGACACACATGAAGTTCATCTTCCACAGACAGCAATTGTGCTCGCTTCTTGCGGCTGATGGCTGTCGGAGCTGAAAATCCAAATTCCCACAAGTAGGATGTTGAAAACTGCATAAGAAGGCGCAGTGCTTTCTGGGTAATTGCAGTATATTCCTTTTTAACCAGCAACCAGAATGCATCCAGTCTAAGCTCAGAATGGTTCAATTTTAATGTTCTGTTACTTGAAATACTGGCAAGTTCTTCTTCTTCTGTTAATGTAAACTGTTCTTCAGATTGCTCAAATTCCACAAAATGGCCTTCTAACCCAGTCATACTGGTCGACAGATATCGATGGAAAATATTTATCAAGATTTATTAATAAAGTGTCCAAGTGGTTTAAGATCAGTAGTGCAAAATTTTCTGACAAAATTTCGAAAATGTTCGAAGAGATTAAAAAATAAAAAAAAAAAATAAAAAATTATTTTGATCTTTCCTCTTAATAAAAATATAAACATTTTGATGGAAAAAGTTTGTTTTATTAGGTTTGGGACCTTTTTTTTATTCATACTATGCTGTTTTGTTATTGATTTAGTGGAGGTACCTAAACACACATATCTGCACAGGAGAATTAAAAATTACTGTCAATCATAGTACTTGTGTAACTTCTTGCGGAATCCCTGGGCTTTACTGGCGGAACGCTAGGGTTCCACGGAACCCTGGTTGAAAACCACTGATGTACACAATTGAAATAAAAGGAAAACACATTGAAATTAGCTGTAAAAATGTGATTGTTTTGTGTGTGTGCGTGAAGTAAGCGTGTGTGATAGACACGTGTGTGTATGTGCGTGTATAAAAGAGTTAAAAATCAACAGAGGACCAAGGAGTCGAACGCGCCCTAGAAACAGCGTTCGTTATCTACGTTCGATTATATCTGGAAGCAAGAGTTAAAAAGAAGTTAAATGACGGAAATGTTTGACTTTTTATAGATGTAAAGAGCGTCGTCTAATATTTTTTTTGTCAAATCCAAGTGGGGAAACCCACAAAATGTTGGGAGCTTATTTTCCGATTCAGTAATTATTAATCTCGATTAGTATTGAGCACTTTATTGGCGAAAATTCTGTTCGCTTTGATATGAGTTGAATTATATAATTTGACGTATTTCAATCAAGGTGGTATTGCTATTATTAAAAAAGAAAAATCTTTTTTGAAGCTTTTATTTTAGTTTTAATTTCAAGATAACTGATTAAAATTCATATTTCCAGTAAGCAAAATGCTTTGCTGTATTTCAATTCGAATTTAAATTGATTGGAATGAGCTAAAAATTGCTGAATTTAGCCATATTTAGAAATCTATCAGCACAAAGTAATACTCTTTATTATTAAACAAATCTTCCAAAAATAAAATATACTTTTCTGAAACTTTATTTGAGGAAGATTAACTGATTTTAATTTTTATAGATTAACTGATTTTGATTTTCAAATCAGACTAATTAGTCTGATTTGAAACAAATATTACTTATTTTTAGTTTCAAATATCACTGAAAAGCATTTTTTAACACTTAGGTTGGTGTTTTAATGAGGTGTTCACAACTATCTCGGTAGATTTATGTTTGGAAATTTTATCTAAAGGGGCCATATCTGTAAAAATTACTTGAGGAATATAACGAGAGTGCCTTTTTTAAATAATTTTTTCGACTACCCAGTAATCTTAAAAAATTAGGAATATATTCAATGTAGTCTTATGTCCTATTTAATTTTAGGTACTCTGGTTTTAAATTTACTATAGTTACCGCTGTTATTTTCTGAAAAAGTCGTGTATGGACGACCGTATTTACAAAAATCGGCACGTTTATACCCCCCTCCCAAAAAATTAAAAAATCTTATGCTTGAGAATTGAAAACAAAGATATTAAACACTATTAATTAGATTGCTTATTTACAAGAATAATTTTATATTTACAAGATTACAAAAATATATGAACCAGCTTTAATGAAATATTTATTATAACGAAATAAAAATGAGAATAATTTTTTTATTAAATTTATAAAAATGTCTGTGAACAAGAAAATTTAAATAAACACTTAACGTGGACCAACTGGAATTATAAATAAAAAAAAAAGCATTTTCCTGGCATTTCTTTCATTTGCAGTAGCCACATAAATTCGCTAAAAAAATAGATTGAGATCATCCCTTCATCTGAACAAAACATTCTTTAAATTTGTTGTGTTTCTTACACTAAACCGGATGTTGACTGCACGACGACCCAAGGCAGAATGTGAAAACGCGTCTCTGCGCATCATAGCACGACGCATGTTTTCGGTATTAAATGATAAAATGAACTTTATATATTGACCAGTAAAAATAACTTCTGCTAAAAGACACGGACTGTGATTTGGAACCGATACAACGGATATAAATTCCTTGATTCAACGCCGCAGAAGACAGAGTGGAAGAGAGACCCGGCTGAGATGTTGACACGGAGAGGTTGGTCAAGAACAACGCAGATAGACTGAGACTGAACCCGATACTTTCAACTTTCATCCTTCGCCGCCATTGTCTTCACAAAACATCCGTCGACAGCCATGAACTACATTCTTTCATTTTCTTTCTTTCTTTCCCACTCTGTCGCCTTTTACAACAGCATCGAGTAGTATGCTGGCTTTGTATATATATATAAATAAGTTATACATTTATTTACCCAAAATACGGCGTATTCCTTTTCCTCGAATTTACGTTTTTGCTGGTGCGAAGAAGAAATTAACTTCTTCAACAGAAACAACGGTGACAAGTTCTTTCCTTCCAGGTTACTCTTTCTTTGTTTCCGCACCAAATTTTAGGCTAGACCACAAGATCTCAATATTTTGAGTGTGTATCTCTTTCTATTCATTGGATGATCAAAGTTTTGCTTGTGTATAATTACAGAATGTCTGTAATTTTTACCGCGTTTTACTTTACAAAAACTTGTTTTCATAGTTAATTTATAAAGTGGCAAATAATAAATATTGCATTGTAGTCGGTTTGCAACATATTTTGATAATTTTGTAATGCTTCATAAAGTTTTGAATAAAAACATGGAGTAATGGATAGCGGCTCGGATTGTTGACTCGGAGAGCCGAGTTCGAATTCCAGTCGAATCCATTACATTCACTTACATTACATTCACATTAATACCCTTGGGAAAGGTATGAATCCCCCGTGTAAATAGCAGGACAGACCGGGTTCTAAAGCCTTGGATGGCAACTGATCTATTGAAGAAAGAAATGATAACCAATTGCTGGATAAAATCTGACACGTCAGTCATGTATCGAAAGATACATGATCGCTTAAGCGTGTATTACGCATGGCACATAACTGAACGGAAGAATAAATAAATATTGCATTGTACTTGGCTCCCATATTTTTATAATCTTGTAGATAAACATTGCCGAGGGAGTCGATGTAGTATACAGTAATAGCGGTGTTGACTAAAGAACCGTCCATTTGAATTTTGAACCACCGTTTTTTTGTTGTTTTTGGGGCGTTTTTTTTTTTTTTTTTTTTTTGCGGCCAAGAAAGGTTAAACATTGCCAAAATATTTTTGTCTAATTAATAATTTTGACAGCTACTTTACTGTGTAAATTAATTCATTTCTTAGAGGGGGGAAATTGTGTTTCCTCTGATATCAAATGGGCTTCAACCGCTCAAAGAGGGGTCTAGGAATGTATCTACCAAGCATAACGAGGTCATAACCTTCGCTTTTTCAAAAGAGGTTTGTTCACGCCTATAGAAAGTGACGCTACAGAAATATTGGGAATTGAAAAACAAACGATTCTGTGTGACCCAGATGTTCTACAGCCTGTTGCATTCGTGGCACTCCTACCTGGGTGTTACCCACGAGATTTCATTCACGGCCCACGTCCTTTATAGGTAGACGTGGATGAATGATTTCTTTTTTTTTTCCTTTTATTTTTATCATTCACAAGTCGCGCAGACACAAAAGCATACGGTTACACACGGAGGCACACCTACAAATATATACACAGGCGCAACGAAAAATATGCACACTCACTCAGATATACGCACTCCGAAATATACACGAACAAATACATACACCTATATTCAACCACCTCTCAAACATACATACATAAATATACACAGTGGTGTACTTATACGCACTCATAAAGATACACACAAATCTGCAAGCACAATTTAAACATATACCATATTCAGATAAAATAATGGCTGGTTAATTCCGAGTACACCCATCTTCGGGGGAGTAGGGGCTAGTTAATCCCTGTTACAGACGCCTGCTCAGGCAACCACAGCACAAACGAGCAGTTTATACTAAAACTATACTGGCAGAAAGCACACTGTTGTAAACTATAATTAGTTAAAAGTATTCACTACTATTTGTCTAGTAATTTTACCTTCAAGTTTTGGATTTGCAGTATTTATGAGGGCGCCCACGTCACAACGGGAAGTGACACAAGGTCGAATTTTAAAGTGGGTTTAAAGGTCATTCCACGTAAAAAAATTCTCAAGCACGTCTCATTTTTGGGGACGCCTCAGGTACTGAGCAATAAACCCAGCCTCTTTCCGAAGTAGAGGTACTGCCAGCGAACAAAGCTTCCTAGGTCCTGGGCTAATATTTAAAGAATACAAATCTCAGCCAAAGGTTAGAATTTGTTTAGCCTCCAGCTGCATCAACTGCTATTTATAAGGTGAAGATTTGCATATGAATACAACACACAATCTCGCATGATCAGTAGTTGAACAAAATTCAGATGTATACTCTATATTGTATGCACATACATACATACATACATACATACATACATTTACATATATACTGGAATATATATGTATATGCTTACATTCACAGGTAAACACTAATATAAAGCCTCATATACTCAAATATAGTTATAAAAATATCAGCATACTTGGACCTTCGTGTCCACAAATACATGTACATACATACATACATATATATTGAAATATATATGTATATGTTTACATTCACAGGTAAACATACACTAATATATAACTGCATATACTCAAATATAGCTATAAGAATATCAGCAAACTTAGACCTTCGTGTCCACAAAAAAAAAAAAAAGAAAAAAAAAGGAGTGTCAAAAGGACGGATTTTCCATTGACCCCGCTATTATTTTAACTACTTCCACCCCCTTGGCAATGTTTATTCTTTTAAAAAATGATGATTAGAATTTTAATAAAACCTAAACATATGAAAGTGAATTTATACATTTTCTTTGTTCTTGAGAATTGACAACAAAAATAAGAAACACTATTCTCTTTTATCATATGTTTAGATTTTATTACAATTCTAATCATCACTTTTTAAAAGAATAAAAATAATGAGTGAAGGTAGTTAAAATAATAAAGGTGTCAATGGATAAATCATCCTTTTCTTGTGGGCATGATGGTTTAAGTATGCCAAAATCTTAATATTTTTTTAAATATTACTTTACAGTCGCTTTCTAAAATCCAAGTTAATCCAAAGTGTGAATCTGTCTGCAAAGTATCAATTGAATTCTATTGTACTAACTAGTAATTGACTTAGTATAAAAATTAGTTTCATTCCCAGATGTTGTCAAAGGCAAGATGTTTCCAATTGATTAATCGAACAGTGTTTATAAATGCAATAAAAACTATAATAACAATTGCAGTCAACATAGATAAAATGGCGGAATAACATCCGGTTATCAAGCATCAACGGGCACAAATAACTTGTTTATTACACCAACTTAACCACTCAGCTAAAGAGGATAAATCAAAGTTTGGTAGAAGGCAACTTTTATTAAGCACTTAATGATAGTCAAGCTCACTCTGAATGAGTGAGACAGTTTTTGCCGTAAGTCTTTTTAAGACAATCTTATGGCCATGACATATGAAACACCCGTTCTTGTATGCTCACCAAAATTAAATAAAATTCAACCTGGCCAGTACATAGATGGGTGAGATTTTGGAAATATCAGGTGCTGTAAGCTTGGATGTGCGGGTGGTGTAATGGATAATGGCTTCGAATTGGAAATTGTACAACCGAGTTTCAGTTCCTGTTGGGTTTATGATATACACTTTGTTGGGACAGTTATGAACCCCCCTCCTCTTCCCACAACTATGGGTTAATGAGGAAGACTTGTATGATTGAATACTTATTACTGCTTAAAAAAAAAGGTTCTTATAAACTAAAAAGTATTTTCTGGATTGAAATTACCTGAAAAGAGTTGATAGAATATAGAAAATGAATCAATCAATATTTAGGACACCGTGATAATATACACTAGGCTTTATAAGGAAAGCATGATGATATACATGATATACATGCATATATCATCACAGTGTCTCAAAAGATACTGTGATAATTTACACTAGGCTTTTTAAGGAAAGTATGATGATATACATGATATACATGTATATATCATCACAGTGTCTCAAAAGATATTGTAATAATATACACTAGGCTTTTAAGGAAAATATGAGGATATACATGATATACATGTATATATCATCACAGTGTCTCAAAAGATACAGTGATAATATACACTAGGCTTTTTAAGGAAAGTATGATGATATACATGTATATATCAACACAGTGTCTCAAAAGATACTGTGATAATATACACTAGGCTTTTTAAGGAAAGTATGATGATATACATGATATACATGTATATATCATCATAGTGTCTCAAAAGATACAGTGATAATTTACAGTAGGCTTTTTAAGGAAAGTATGATGATATACATGATATACATGTATATATCATCATAGTGTCTCAAAAGATACTGTGATAATATACACTAGGCTTTTTAAGGAAAGTATGATGATATACATGATATACATGTATATATCATCATAGTGTCTCAAAAGATACTGTGATAATATACACTAGGCTTTTTAAGGAAAGTATGATGATATACATGATATACATGTATATATCATCATAGTGTCTCAAAAGATACTGTGATAATATACACTAGGCTTTTTAAGGAAAGTATGATGATATACATGATATACATGTATATATCATCATAGTGTCTCAAAAGATACTGTGATAATATACACTAGGCTTTTTTATGAAAGTATGATGATATACATGATATACATGTATATATCATCATAGTGTCTCAAAAGATACTGTGATAATTTACAGTAGGCTTTTTAAGGAAAGTATATATGATATATACATGTATATATCATCATAGTGTCTCAAAGATACAGTGATAATATACACTAGGCTTTTAAGGAAAGTATGATGATATACATGATATACCTGTATATATCATCATAGTGTCTCAAAAGATACTGTGATAATATACACTAGGCTTTTTTAAGGAAAGTATGATGATATACATGATATACATGTATATATCATCATAGTGTCTCAAAAGATACTGTGATAATATACACCAGGCTTTTTAAGGAAAGTATGATGATATACATGATATACATGTATATATCATCATAGTGTCTCAAAAGATACTGTGATAATTTACAGTAGGCTTTTTAAGGAAAGTATATACATGATATACATGTATATATCATCATAGTGTCTCAAAAGATACAGTGATAATATACACTAGGCTTTTTAAGGAAAGTATGATGATATACATGATATACATGTATATATCATCATAGTGTCTCAAAAGATACTGTGATAATATACACTAGGCTTTTTTAAGGAAAGTATGATGATATACATGATATACATGTATATATCATCATAGTGTCTCAAAAGATACTGTGATAATATACACTAGGCTTTTTTAAGGAAAGTATGATGATATACATGATATACCTGTATATATCATCATAGTGTCTCAAAAGATACTGTGATAATATACACTAGGCTTTTTAAGGAAAGTATGATGATATACATGATATACATGTATATATCATCATAGTGTCTCAAAAGATACTGTGATAATATACACTAGGCTTTTTAAGGAAAGTATGATGATATACATGATATACATGTATATATCATCATAGTGTCTCAAAAGATACTGTGATAATATACACTAGGCTTTTTAAGGAAAGTATGATGATATACATGATATACATGTATATATCATCATAGTGTCTCAAAAGATACTGTGATAATATACACTAGGCTTTTTAATGAGTATGATGATATACATGATATACATGTATATATCATCATAGTGTCTCAAAAGATACTGTGATAATATACACTAGGCTTTTTAAAAAGGAAAGTATGATGATATACATGATATACATGTATATATCATCATAGTGTCTCAAAAGATACTGTGATAATATACACTAGGCTTTTTAAAGGAAAGTATGATGATATACATGATATACATGTATATATCATCATAGTGTCTCAAAAGATACTGTGATAATATACACTAGGCTTTTTTAAGGAAAGTATGATGATATACATGATATACATGTATATATCATCATAGTGTCTCAAAAGATACTGTGATAATATACACTAGGCTTTTTAAGGAAAGTATGATGATATACATGATATACATGTATATATCATCATAGTGTCTCAAAAGATACTGTGATAATATACACTAGGCTTTTTTAAGGAAAGTATGATGATATACATGATATACATGTATATATCATCATAGTGTCTCAAAAGATACTGTGATAATATACACTAGGCTTTTTAAGGAAAGTATGATGATATACATGATATACATGTATATATCATCATAGTGTCTCAAAAGATACTGTGATAATATACACTAGGCTTTTTAAGGAATGTATGATGATATACATGATATACATGTATATATCATCACAGTGTCTCAAAAGATACTGTGATAATATACACTAGGCTTTTTAAGGAAAGTATGATGATATACATGATATACCTGTATATATCATCATAGTGTCTCAAAAGATACTGTGATAATATACACTAGGCTTTTTAAGGAAAGTATGATGATATACATGATATACATGTATATATCATCACAGTGTCTCAAAAGATACTGTGATAATATACACTAGGCTTTTTAAGGAAAGAGATGATATACATGATATACATGCATATATCATCATAGTGTCTCAAAAGATACTGTGATAATTTACAGTAGGCTTTTTAAGGAAAGTATGATGATATACATGATATACATATATATATCATCATAGTGTCTCAAAATATACTGTGATAATATACACTAGGCTTTTTAAGGAAAGTATGATGATATACATGATATACCTGTATATATCATCATAGTGTCTCAAAAGATGCAGTGATAATGTACACTAGGCTTTTTAAGGAAAGTATGATGATATACATGATATACATGTATATATCATCACAGTGTCTCAAAAGATACTGTGATAATATACACTAGGCTTTTTAAGGAAAATATTATGATATACATGTATATATCATCACAGTGTATCCAAAGATTCTGTGATAATGTACACAAGGCCTTTTAAGAAAAGCAGGATGATATACATGATATACATATATATATCATCACAGTGTCTCAAAAGTCACCATGATGACATATGAAAAAAAATTTTAAGTCATTATGATAATATACATGGGGCTTTTAAAACACTGTGATGAATATATACATCAGGTTTAAGATGCATGGTTCAAGATGCTGTTATGATATACATGATGTTTTTTAAGATACCATGAAGTTATACATGAGTCTTTTTAAGACATTGTGATGATATATACAAGGATTTTAAGACACTGTGGAGATATTAGATGTGGCTTTTTTAGACACTGTGAATATATAAATGGGGAAATTTAATACACTGTGATGATATTCATGAGGTTTTTTAAGATATTGAGATGATATATACAAGGGTTTCAAGAAACTGTGATGATATACATGTTTTTTTAAGACATTGTTATGATATACATGTAGCTCTTTAAAATATCCTGATGAGGATTTTTAAGTTACCATGTACATATTCAAGGAGGTTTTTAAGACACTGTGATGATATATACAAGGTTTTTAATACATTGTGATGATACATATGGGGTATTTTAAGATCTGATGATATATGCAAGATTTTTAAGGCATTATACTGTTATACAGCAGATTTTTTTAACTCTGTGGGGCTTAAGACAACATGATATACATATATATTTTTACAAACACCATGATGATATATATGATTTATACAAGGCTTTTTGAGAGACTGTGATCATATACATGTGACTTTTAAGGTATCATGTTGATAAGCAGGTTTGACATTGTAATGATATAAATGTGGCTTTTTAAGAAAACTGTGATTATATACATAGGGATTTTCAAAACAAAGTGATGGTATGTACAATGGTTTTGAGACACTGTGATAATGTTCATGAGCATTTTTAAGTCACTGTGGAGATATACATGGGACTTTATAAGACGTGATAATACACTTTAGGCTTAAGATTGAGTGATGATATATACAATGGTTTTAAGACACTGTGATGATATACATGAGGCTTAAGATATTGTGATAATATATATGAGTCATTTTAAGACATTGTTATGATATATACAATGGTTTTAAGACACTTTAATGATATACATGAGGAATTTTAAGACAGAGTGATGATATATACAAAGGTTTTAAGCCACTGTGACAACATACATGGGTCTTTTTAAGACAATGTGATATATATGTCTTTTTAGAAGACATCATGAAGATATACATGAGGCCTTTTAAGACACTGTGATAATATATACAAGGATTTCAAGAGACTATGAAGATATAGAGGCAGATTTTTAAGACACCGTTATTATAGATACAAAGGATTTACGACGGTATGCTGATGGGCTTTTTAAGACTCTGTGATGATATACACGTGGCTTTTTAAGAGACTGTGATAGGGTTTTTTTAATACACCATGAAGATATATCCGTGGCTTCTTCAGACTCAATGATGATATACATGTGGTTTTTTAATACACCATGATGATATATATACTAGGGTTGTAATACATTCTGATGATATGCATGGTTGTTTTTTAAGACACTGTGATGATATACATGGGACTATTCAAGATTCCATGATGATAACTTCAAGGGGTTTAAGACGCTGTGATGTTATACATGAGGATTTTTAAGACACTGTGTAGATATACATGGTGATTTTAAAGACATAGTCATGATATACATTAGGTTTTTAAAACAACATGGTAACTTATTCATTTTTTCTTAAGACATCATGAAGATATACTTGAGGCTTTTTAAGAGAACAATGATATATCCAAGATTTTAACACACTGTGATGAGAGACATGAGGCTTTTTAATACTCAGTGATGATATACATGGGGCTTCTTAAGGCACTGTGATGATATACATGGGATATTTTCAGAATATGTGATATCTACAAGGGTATTAAAACAACATGAAGATATACATGAAGATTATTAAGACACTATAAGGATGGTTCAATGGTTTACAGATACTGTGATGATATGCATGTGGCTTTTTAAGATGTAACAATTATATATACAATGATTTCAAAGCAACTGTGATGATAAGATTCTATGATGATATACATGGGTCTTTTTAAAAGTCTGTGATAATATCTACAAGGCTTTCAAGAGACTGTGATGATACACATGGGTCTTTTTAAAACACTGTGATAATATCTACAAGGCTTTCAAGAGACTGTGATGATACACATGGGTCTTTTTAAAACACTGTGATAATATCTACAAGGCTTTCAAGACACTGTTAAGATATACATGATACTTTTTAAGATGTTCTGATGAGATGTATGAGGCTTTTTAAGACACCATGATTATATATACAATGGTTTTAAGACACTGTGCTGTCATACAAAGACTTTTTAAACCTCTGTGAAGATATACATGGGATTTTTTAAGACACCGTGATGTTACATAGAAGGTTTTAAGACACTGTGATGATATACATGGGGCTTTTTATTACACCATAATGTTCATCTTTTCTAAGTTTAAATGTCTCCCCACCTGTGGCAAAAATTGGTGCATATCACTCAATGATATTTACAACATAAGCATTATTATTTAATTTGACTAACAATTTTTAAAGGCATATTTTAATAAATATTTCATCTCTGTTATTTATTTTCATTTTCAATTTTAAAAATTGCCATATATCAGCATTTCTGTCAATACTTTTGTCATATAGAAAGAATTTATATTTGCTTTTGTCAAAATGTAGTCAGAAGAAAATTCACAGCATTTATAATAATAAGCATTGATGTCATCTGATTTTCCACATTTCTTCATGTTAGTTGAATGGAACTGAAGAAAATTTTATGGAATTGACTAGATAAGTGAAATATAACAAGTTTGCCAAATGAATTATTATTATTATTATTAATAAGAACATTAGAAAATTATAGAATTATTCCTAGAATATTATCCACAGAATGGGTATTTTGCTAGTAACATATAAATAATTCATCACTTCTTGTGATTCCTTATAAAAAAAGAATAGGGTATTTGACAATGAAATACCATTAGTGTGTGTTTTGGTGTGTGTTAAATGAAACTTATGTTGATCATATTATCCATATTGAGTAATTCTTGCTATTTTTTATTAAATATCCCCCAATACGATGCTCGAGAGCCACTCGAGGTAGACGGTTACAGTCAAGTTGTTAATGATGAATGAAGCGGGTGATATGCATGGAAGCGAAGTTACTTGGTAAAGAGGATTATGAGAATAAGGAGGATAGATAATGATTGACTCTTAACGTGAAGAAGCCAAAATTAAGTCCTAATTAAGATAAAGTGTTAGTTAAGCATCCACCTGAGAGTCAGTTCTCAGGAAAAATTTGAAGAATGGAACTTCCTTCTTAAATCTGGAATGCGGAGGAAATAAGCAGCTGATTTGACTCTGTGAAAGTATCGCGGTATCTCTCAGCTGTATACTGTGAAAGTTTTTCAAGAAACTGTAATCTGTTTGCTTGAGATATTTAGGTGGCTGTTCAGTTTTTTTATGCCAACGTATCACTTGAAGATGAACAGTGGATCTTATTTACACTATTTAGAAGTCGACTATTGTCCTCATCTTTGTTGTTGTTATCCCGTTTTGGCCATTGTACCTTCTGGCCTTTATAAAGTGTATATCGATCTGGCTAACCTACAGGGAATTCTGAACAACAACTATGCAGGATAAAGAATAAGAACAAGACAAGATATCCCTAGACATGGGCAGTGTAAAAAGAACTGTTTATCCTCATAGATTAAATAAAGGGTTCAGTTCTGAATTACATGTAGGTTACCAAGATTAATATACACCCGAGGAAGGCCAAAGACTACAACTACAAAGATGAGGACAATATTTCGAATATAAATGGTGTAAATAAGGATAATTCAAACTGAATGAAAGGTCTTATTGAGTTCACATGGTCCAGCAATATTTGTACAGCTTTCTGGTGCCATCAGAATATGAAGGTGTCATCCACGAATCTAAGGAGGTTGGTTAGATTTATGGCTCCAAATTCACTGGGGAAAATCGTCCTACTGGACAATGGCAATGAATTTTGGTGAGAGTAATTGTGAGTTCAATCCTTGGGCTGGACAGTCTGTGCTTGGACTCAGTGGAGACAGATGAACAATAATTAAGCAGTATTAAAAATAAGAACAAGACAAGATATCTCTAGAGATGGGCAGTGGAACAAGGACAGTTTATTAAATAAAGAGTTCAGTCAGTAATGCCCTGTAGGTTACCCAGATCGATATATACCTGATGAAGGCCAGAGAGCACAATGACCGAAATGTTGTGATGACAATAGTCCACATGCAGATAGTGTGAATAATGTCAGTTATGTGCCATGCGTGATATGCACTTTGGCGATCATGTGTCTTTCGATACATGACTGACGAGGCAGAATTTTTTTTTTCCCACAGTAGGTTGCCATTTCTTTCTGTAGTAGACCAGTTGTCATCAAAGCTACAGTCTGTCCTGCTATTTACCCACAGTTTGGGTGGGGGAGAAGAAGAGGATTCATACCTTTCCCAAGGGTATTAGCATGTGTTAATGTAATGGATTCGACTAGAATTCAAACTCGGCTCACCAATTCCTCAATCTGAGCTGCTATTCACCATTCCCTTGTGCCTCCTCTGTACTTCCGCCATAAATAATGTTAACTCCTTATTCCAAAAATTCAGACAGAAATAATGGTTAAGTTTTAAACCAGTCTTCTCATCATTTTCTGCATTTGTTATAAAATGAAGCGTATTGGAAACTGATATATCACAGGAGTGCATGTAGGATTATCTTTTATATGGTCCCAGTATAGTATTATTATACATAGTATCCTTTTATTTTGGTTGTTATACAAATGGTGTATTTCTGTCCATTATTATAGTCATTTCCAACTATAGAATTTTTAATCCTCATGATTTCAAAATTAAGATGAATTGAAAATTCACTGAATCAATCAATTAGTAACACACCTTACTTACCTTTGTACTAAATGGTAATAGTAATATTAGCCATTTCCATAAAAGAAAGCATTCATTGATTGAGCAGCCAGTGTTACTAAAGGTATTCTTTCCTTCATTTCATGGCCATTGGTCTGGGATCAAAGTGTAATATCTGTTCTCCTCATCTTTAATGGTAATAGTAATATTAACTGTTTCCTTAAAAGAAAACATTCAGCATTGTACAAGGGAATTGTATACAGATTTTATAAATAAAATTTTAAGATAATTTCAATGCTTTTAGTGCTGGTTTTTTAGTTGCCTTAGGAGAATCAAGCAGACAATAATTTCTAAAAATATATTTGACAACATAATTCCATGCTTTCTTTTCATATTGAAATGGTGCATTTCCTAAACTAATATCAAGATTTTTGTAAAAGAAATTCTGCCAGTTTAACAACAGCAAATCTAAAACAGAAAAAACATCCACCTAACTCTGGCATCCACTGGAATTTTTAAATTACCACAATCTATTTCTTTCAAAAAACTTCCTGAAAATAAGAAGTTGTATTATTATTAAATATTTCTTCTTCTGTAGAAAATCTTTTTTTGTAACATAGTTTTTAGTTAAGTTAGAAGCAGTAGTTACAACAAACATACAGACACCATATAAAACCACAATTTCTCTCGGAAGTCCTAAATAGTCCCATATGCATAATTTTTGTGGAGCGTGGGCATAAAAATAACATCAATTAAACATTTTCCTTATGAATATTTACAATGTAAGTATTTATAAAACCAAAGAAATGATTGTTAATGTTATTAGAGATTCATCCCACAATGTCACAATAATACTAACTAGAAATACCAATAAACTAGTTGAAAAAATGGGGAACTGAATAATAAATAGATGATTCACTCTAAAACCAGTCAGACAACCACGAAGTCGTCCGAACACGATAACAAATACGAAAAACACTTAAAATCCGAAGACATTGTGTATCTACTAACACTTTGTATTAAATCATGCTAACCATTCAATAACTGAAAAGGTTATTAAATGTCTTCATTTATCATAATAAGGGAGGTAATCATAGCTTTCAGGGGGAGATAAGCAGACCATGTTTTTTCCCCCCATAAATCAATGAATTAAATTTTTAACGGTAACAAATAAAGGCAGAAAAACAAACCAGACAAAAATAAAACAGGTATTGATTATTTTAATTGTGGCAAAAAAAAAAAAAAAAAAAAAAAAATGAAATTTCCTTGATAAACATTATATTTCTCAATTATCAAATTATAATTATTGAAGAACAACAATTTAGGATTGTCAAGAAGAGAGGATTTATTTTTTTAAAATATTAAAAATATTTAGTAATTAAAAATGAATCTATATCTAAAAAAAAAAAATCAACGATTTTTTTTCACAACCCAAAAGTTTACAGAATTTTTATTTTATTAAAAAAAAATAATTAAAAACATTAGAAACAAAACAAAATTCTAATTCTGTTTGCAGAATCCAAGTACAAATTTAAACAGCTTAAAATTAAATTTGTAAATCGATGTAATTTCTCTGATGATTTTAAAAATGTAAATATTAAGTGTTCAAATTATATTTTAAACTTTCAAAAAATTAAAGGCCGGTTAAGATTGGCTTTATATTTCGGTAAATGAAATGCTTCTTACAAAATTCCATTTTTTTATAAATAAATTCTACTATAAATTTTACATAAATAAATTCAGCCATAATGGAATAAGTATCCAGTATCATGTGTGCGCAGAGAGGGAAGTCGTTAATCTGCATTTACATCAATTTAAAGACATATTAGAAAATACAAAATCTGTCGAAATTTGTTGTAAAGCTAAAATATCGTTTTTCCTTTTGTTTGACTCTAGCCGATTGTTTTCGATTCCTTTCAAAACAATCACATGAGTAAACGACGGTTAATAATTACAATTCAATTAAAATTGAAGTCAAATAATTGATTAAATTCTAAACTTCAGAAGTTAGAGATAAAAATCAATTGTTTAAAAGTAAGTAGCTCCAAAATTTGCTAAAAAAGAGTCTACAACCCTACATTATGAAACAAATGCCTAAAATAAAAACAAAATCTTGTAAAAATCTTCGTGTTATTATGAAAATAAAAGATCAATGACTTTTTTATGCAAATATTATTTTTCCAAATCCTTCTTAGATTCTGGGAAATTTTGATTAAATAACAAACATGTTTTTCTGGCGTTAAATTGGTAGTGTTTTTTGCGGTAAAAAACACATTGATTTAAAACTAAATTAAAGTAGACATACTTCTAAAGTATTTAACTAAACATGCTAATTTGAACAAAGATTTTCTAAAAAAAAAAAAAAATAAAAATAAAAATAATTAAATTCATTCATTTATGTGAATAAGTCCTGAAAGTTTCAATAAAATCAAAATCCAACAATTATTTGCAAAAATGTCTGATCTAGAAATTAATTCGTTGGACTTAAAAGTCCAACGAATTAATTTCTTGGTGGCTGTATTTCTTTCAAATAATTTAAATTTTTCCAAGTACTTTCAATCACATCTAAGACCATCTTCAGGGGTTGCATATTCATAGATGTCTCATGTGTTAACATCGTAAATTCATTTTTTATCGATATGTAAGGGAGGTAACTTACGTGATTTAAAAAAAAAAGATTTTTAAATGATTTTTTTAATTGTAGTATTTTAATTTAGTATTTTTTATATAACACTTTTCTGCTGCAAATATTTAAGAAATTTGTTGCTATACCCGTAGTTGACTTGACCAATAAATAAACCGTTTTTTTTTTTAAAATACGAACACTCATACACGCCATTATCAGGAAAAAATGAGGTACTGATAGCAAATTTAAAATTTATTGGTAATTTTCTTGGATTTTCTCAACAAGCGACTTCGTTAGTAAGACTATAAATATTAGAATGCTTAAAATATTTTATTAAATTTTAAAGATTACTGGGTAGTTAAAAAAAATATAAAAATATGTTCACCACGTTGTATTTGGCATGTAATTTTTTTCCAGTTCTGCCTTCCTTACTTAAATTTACCAACCATCAGGCTATCAATGAATCACTCAGCAAGTGAAAAAAAGTCTCTCTCCGTGTTAAAAAGATGATTTTCTGCGATATTTAAAATTAAAACTAAGAAATATCTGTATCAATTCAGCTTAATTAAACATTAAGTTAGATAATTTTTCTCAAATAAAATTTCAGAGACGCATATTTTATTTTTGAAAGTTATTTTTAATAAAGAGAATTATCTGTCTATATTCCTGAGATGAGCTAGTGTAACTATTTACACTATTCACGACGTTTCGGTGCACTAAATAAAGGTTTCGGTTCGAAATTCCACCAAATATCACCTGAAGAAAGCCGGAGCGTACAACGGTCGAAACGTTGTAAATGCGACAGTAAAGATGAGGATAACAGTCTGAACAATGCAAATAGTATAAAAGAGAATTTGTTTGTTGTGTTGACAGATTTGTCAATATGGCCAAATTTATTGATTTTACTGATAAGTAGAAAAAAATTTCAATCAATTTAAATTCGTTTTGAAATGCACCAAATATTTTGCTTATTGGAAATATTAAATTTAATCTAGTAGGTTGGAATTAAAACTAAAATTAAACTTTCAAGGAATATTTTTAATTTTTAGAAATACATTTTAAATCCTAGATATCGCTTTTTTGGAGAGATCTATTTAAAAGTAAAATTTGAAATTTTATTGACATATATTTAATTTTTCTGTTTAGAGAATTTTTCTTGTGTTACATTAAAACTCTTTGAACGTAATTCTATATCTATATAATGGCTTAACTTTCGAAAAACTCCCATAGTGAGTCTTATCAAAACATAAATCATGCTAATTTGTAGTCCACACAAACCAGAAAACGGCATGAAGGCGGTTAGTTAATTGGGAATTGATTTCTCGTCTGCTAAGGGAAGCAGGTGATGCCTGATCGTTATTCAGTGACTGTCTATACGACAAAGTTCACAATCGAGACATGGAACATAAGAACACACTGCATCAATGCAGAAAGTTAGGAGGAGACTGAACGGCGAAAAATTGACATGTGAGGAGCGGATTCGAAATAAGAAATAAGAAATAAGAACCATTTGTAGAGGGAAGTATAACTGGTAAGAAAAGAAGGCCTGTTGAGTTTAAAACTCACAGGGTACATCGAAGGCAAGAGAAGTAGAAGAAAACAACCTGTAGCCTACTTGAAAAGATTCAACATATTGATGGTGGAATAGATACAACAAAGGGAAAGAGAGTTCATCATGATGCAAGTATGAATAAGAAAATAAGTGGGAATAAAAAAAGACAGAAAGCTGTGGAGAACCATAATCAGCTATGTACCGTAGAGAGAGAGAGAGAGAGAGAGAGAGAGAGAGAGAGAGAGAGAGAGAGAGAGAGAGAGAGAGAAATTAGACAGTCAAAAGAAGTAAAACAATGCAAGGGAAGTAATTCTGATTTCAAACCACATAATTACCTCCCTTGAAATTTGTTTCTTGTGAGTTTTCCCTTTTAGTTTTTATATTACTATTATTTTTTTTTTTACACTATAGTCATTCAATACAAGGCCTAAGAGGCACCTAAAGTAGAGGGTTACTGAACAAGGTTTATTTTATGGACGTAAGAGGAGGAGGTAAGAAGTGTAAAGAGGATATGTAGGAAAGATAACGGTTAACCCTAAACTTGAAGAGGTTAAGGTTGTAGTGGTCGGGGAAGCATCCTCTCAGGAGTATGTGCTACAAAGTAGCGACTCTTGAAAAAAAAGCTGTCCAAATGAAATACAAGGAGAATGAGGATGAATTGTCTCAGTGTAAGTGGCATGGCGGATCTTAGCTGAGAAGGTTTGAACTGGTGAACAAAGGAACATATTTCATGCTAATAATAGTAGTGTAGTGAGAGGCTTGCGATATTTTGTCCGCGGAAAAGGTCTTGTAGAACGAAAACAGTTGATCGCCCACAAGGTCTCGTAAATTCTCTTGAATCCTGTCAAGGCTAAAAAGAGAGTACTGAGCGGTTCCAACATAGATTTGGCAGCAATACACCATTTTCGGTCTGATCTGACTCGTGTAAATATAGGAAATGACAGGTGGAGTTTGGTACCCTGTGGAACTGTATAACGAGATGACTGCCTTTAGTGACGACATCTTTAGCCTCTTCATAGAGGCTCAAATCATGGAGATTCTTAGTGCAACCATTCTCTGTGACTGGATAGAAAGTAGGTTCTGCTCAGTGATGATGAAAAGTTACCAGCTTGGCTTTTAAGGTATTGAATGTTTCAAGCATTTTCACCATTATGACATTTGCATATAGACAAATACAGAAACATGAAATTTTATATATATATATATATATATATATATATATATATATAAACATACACACTTCTGTTTTTATGTAAAAGAATTCCTTCCAAACAGGTGTGGCTTCTTATGTACTTGATCCCTCATCTTTTTGCAGGTACTTGCCAAATAAATTACTTACTCTTGACCTTTGTTTCTGTCATTATGCCATGTGAGTTAATTTTGCAAAGACTTCCTTAATTTGTCAAAAAAAAAAAAAATATGTTCACATTTGATAAAAGTGGTTCCTTTCAATTCTTAGAACTGTCATGTGCTCTCTCTCAATGATATTCTTAACAGTCAGCATAAAAATCAAACCTAAATTGCCTCAAATCTTTATAAAGAATGAATTCCACTGCCATACATCAGTCTAGCACCATTTCAACTCCTTAGGATCTTATTCAGTTTCTGAATAAGTTACCTTCAAATATTTGTTATACTTTCCATTGTTTTATTACAATGCCCTATGGAATGATATGAGGAGATACAGGTTTTTAGTGGCAACATCTTTAGTGATGGCTCATCCGAGATGAACGTGAATCCTCAGACACTCAAATCATGGAGTTTCTTAGAGAGTGAAGACATTCACTGTGACTAGAGAGAATGCGGGGTCTGCTCAGTGATGATGAAAAGTTACTAACTTGGCTTTTAAGGTAGTGAATGTTTCAATTCAAGCATTTTCCTCATTGAGCTGTTAAAGCTCAATCAGAAGTGAGATCAGTTGCACTTATCTGATCTAGATTTTTGGGAGGTGCACCCATAAGCTGTAGAATCATCTGCATAGATATTTAGTAATCTGGTAATGTCCCTAGGAAGATCATTAATATAAAGCGGGAATATGTTAGGACCAATGAGAGATTTTGATCTGATGGGCTTCAGAATCTTGGCCGCTGACAACGACCTTCAAGGACCTACCTGATTAGAAGGAATTGTTAACTGTGAAGATAATTACGAAGATTCTATAGTTGGGGAGCATTTGTAATGCCACCTATGCCACCTATGCCACATGTTGTCAATGACCTTTGTGACATCGAAGGCGATCGACCCAAGGGAGAGAAATCTGTATGCCTTGTTGCACAGGATGTTGGTTTTGTTGACGTAATCAACAACCTTCTTGTTGATGATGGACTCAGAGAATTTCAAAGGGCTAATGAGACGATATTGAGATTGCATGGAGGCAAAAACAACACACACACACACACACACACACACACACACACACACACACACACACACACATACTTGTTTATTGTTGTGAAGCGTCGTTTGATCTTTCATTGCCCTATCTAAAAAATATGCGATAAACAACTTATAAAACTACATAATTCTTCCGTTTATGTCGACTAAAAATCTTGGGAGTTTTCTTTTTAATACTAATGTTCGTCCAATAGAAGGCCCAAGAAGCAATCAAGATAGAGGGCCACTGTGCGAAAGGAAAAGTAAAATAAAGTTGACGTGGTTATACAGGAAAGATAACGGTTAACCTCAAACTTGAAGAGGTAAAGATTATAGTGATTGGGAAAACCTCCTGCGGGGAGTCTGTTCCAAAAAGCATCCATCTATCTATCTATCTATCTATCTATCTATCTATCTATCTATTTTTTTATAAACTAATGTTGACACAATACAAGACCCAAGGACAGCTGAATGTAGATGGCTACTGTGTGGTGTTGTATGAGGATAAGAAAAAGCAAGATAATGGGGTTATGTAGGAAAGATAAAGGTTAATCCTAGACTTTAAGCGGTCAAGATTGTAGTGATTAGGAAAACATTCTGCTGGGAGTCTGTTCCAAAAGCAGCACGTCTTGGGAAGAAGCCCTTCGAATGGTACTTCTTACGAATGGAATATGTAAAAGTCAGATCCATCCTCTCGATATCACGGTCAAAATCCAGCGGAAAGATGAGTGTCAACTGAAGAATCGCCTGCAGAGAATGGTCAAATTTCTATGAGAGGAATACATTTTATGGTAACTATATACCCAATCTTTGTAAATTCCAGAGTTTTTTTTTTGTTCTCCTAAGGCCTAAGAGACACTCAAGATAGAAGGTTACAGTCTGGTGTTGTATGAGCGTAAGAAAAAGGCAAGAAGTGAAGTTCATGTGGTTATACAGGAAAGATAACGGTTGACCCTAGACTTGATTATGTAAAGATTATAGTGATTGGGAAAACCTCCTGCGGGGAGTCTGTTCCAAAAAGCATCTATCTATCTATCTATCTATCTATCTATCTATCTATCTATGAAATGCAAGATAATGGGGTTATGCAGGAATGATAACGGTTAACCTTCGACATGAAGAGGTCAAATTTGTAGTGATTGGGAAAACGTCTTGTAGGAAGTCTGCTCCGCAAAGCAGCAGTTCTTGAGAAGAAGCTGTCGGAATGGAAATTATTTCTTACTAATGGAATACGATGATTCCCCATTGTGTACGTTCCATTGCGGGTCCCAGCTGCAAAGGTCAAGGTTGGTGGAACCAAGGATGTAGCTCGTTAGAACAATGGAAATAACGATAGAGTAGTGCGACGTTTCGTCTGTGGAAAATAATTAATCACCCACAAGACCGCGTAGACGCATTTGAACACAAGATAAGCAAGTGAAGATTGGGCAGCTCCAGACGAGATATAACAGCAATACTCCATTTTTGGTCAGATCTGACTCTTGTAAAGAAAGAACAGGGCAAAAGATGTCAGGTACTTTTTAAAGTGATACAAGCTGGAAAGTGAGGATTGGGCAGCTCCAGACCAGATATGGCAGCAATACTCCATTTTTGGTCAGATCTGACTCTTGTAAAGAAAGAACAGGGCAAAAAATGTCAGGTACTTTTTAAAGTGATACAAGCTGGAAAGTGAGGATTGGGCAGCTCAGACCAGATATGGCAGCAATACTCCATTTTTGGTCTGATCTGACTCTTGTAAAGAAAGAACAGGTCATAAGAAGTCAGGTACTTTTTAAACTGATACAAGCTGGAAAGTGAGGATTGGGCAGCTCAGACCAGATATGGCAGCAATACTCCATTTTTGGTCTGATCTGATTCTTGTAAAGAAGAACAGGGCATAAGAAGTCAGGTACTTTTTAAAGTGATACAAGCTGGAAAGTGAGGATTGGGCAGCTCCAGACCAGATATGGCAGCAATACTCTATTTTTGGTCTGATCTGACTCATGTAGCGATTAAGTAGTGTTGGGGAAGTCTTACTGGAGTGGTGCAATGAACCGACCATTTTACCGGCATCTTTAACCACGGATCGGATATATGAGTTCCACTTGGGGCCTGGGGAGAGCTTGAGTCCCAACAGATATTCAAAGCAAAAAAAAAAAAAAAAAAAAAACTCCTTAGATGAAGGTTGGGGTTCTTCTCGTTGATGATGTAACTTTACTAATTTGGTTTTGGTCATATTGAATTTTGCAAGTCAGTCCTTCCTCCACTGAGTCATCTTGGCAACGCCAGTTACATCTATCATAAAATTACACTCCGGTGTAGGAGGTCTGGTTGATAAACTCTCCACACATAAATTCTTTATTTTTTAATTCAGTTTTCTGTCAGGTCATAAGCGACCACGGCCCTCCACATCTTCCTCTGATTCATTATTATTGAATTGCCATACCTTATTAAGAAAGATACTGGTGTGATTTCCCGTTACTTTAGTTTAGCTATATTTTTAAATTATCAATTGCTTCTCAAGGTTTGAGAACCCATTTTTACCTGATATTTAAGGCATAGCTTAACGAAATCAAGTATTAGACGAGCTGGAATACTGAAACTGATTTCAAAATAAAGTAAATTTATTTCGTTTCAAAATATATACTACATTTGTAAAATAAATGAACGAAAAAAGAAATATGAGAGAAAATAAACTGAAGGAAACAATTTTCAAGGGAGGTAATTCTGTCAGCTTAATATTAAAATCACTCTCTTTATGATTCAATCTTTTCTCTGTCCGCTCTCTCTCTCTTCTTAATTTATCTCTCTCTATATACATTATAATGGTGTGGGGCTTAGGGGTTTAAAATGAACAGTTGATTTACCCATGCCAAGAAGATCAATGAAGAGTGATAATGACGAGGAAACACGCGGGTAATTTTAACAAAACGAGAATTTATACGTTTGAAGTAGTGTCAATAGCTCGTTTCAAGAAAATAAATAAGCATTCTTAAAGTCCGTAGTTTTATGAAGTGCATAATGTTCATACAACAGATTATATTGATATGACAAAAAATAATATACAAAATGTTTAAAAAAAAAGGTAAGAATGTTCGTTGCTCATAGAAGTGATATCCGGTTGCATACATCCACAATTAGACGCAGAGAGATAGTTTGAAATAATTAGCTTTCTTGGATCGTTGAGAGAAAGTTCTTTGAAGTGCCGCTTGCTTGGTTAGAGGCCGATAATATAAATGGCGAATAATTTTACACTGGCGAGTAGTTCAACGCTGGGCGCGAAGAACTGAAAAGAAACGTCTCACGTGACTTCAGACACTTCTTTGATTAATTTCATTTTTCTCCTCATTTTATATCAAAAGGAATTTTGTGTCGGCTCGCTACTTTTCTTTCCTTCTTACCGGCTAATTTTTGTGAAGGCAAGGTTTTCATTGGTTCAAAAACAATTTCACGTAGGCTCGCGAATTCCTTTCCATCTTCTTTTCAGCTAACCGGTCAATTTCTGTGAAGGCAAAATTTTCATTGGTCCAATGAAGATTTCACATAGGCTCGCGAATTCCTTTCCATCTTCTTTTCAGCTCACCGGTCAATTTCTGTGAAGGCAAAGTTTTCATTGGTCCAATGATGATTTCACATAGGCTCGCGAATTCCTTTTCTTCTTTTTCCTTAGTACGGAGCTATTATAGTTTCGCACTCACTACATCATCAATGAATTATACCTTCAGTACACTATTTACATTATTCTGACTATTGTTCTTATCTTTGTCGTCATATTTATTACATGGTTTCGGCCGTTGTCCACTCCGGCCTTCTTCAGGCGGTTGGAATGTCGAACTGAACACTTTATTTCTCTCACTGGAGTAGACTGTTCTAGTTCCACGTGCCATGTTTAATGGATGTCAGTTATCAGTTATCTCCTGTTAATTCCCCTCTCCAAGTTCTTCACTGCCTTAACCGAGTATTGAACTCACACACTTTTGGGTCCTGTCACTGGATCTAACCAACACCTTTATCACTGTGCCATGTGTCCTTGAGGAAATCTGTGTGGGACGAGAACAGCCTACTCCAGTGAGCGAAATAAAGGGTTCAGTTTGACATTCGAAGCACCTGAAAAAGGCCGGAGCGTACAACGGCCAAAACGTTGTAATATATATGGCGACAAAGATGAGGACAATAGCCCGAATAATGTAAATAGTGTACATAATACCTCATTTCAGAAATATCGACAAATACCTTCATATACACCAATTATAAACCGGTATTCCATCTCGAGTTAAAATTTAAAAAAAAAGAAAAGACAACGAGTGCCGGAAACTTTATCATATGCTCAATATTTCAACAAAACCACCTTTTTTTTTTAATCAGTTCACCCCAAGCAAGGCGATAATACCACCAAGATGTAAGGAACTACTGGCAGTGAAAGAGAATGAGAAAACTTTAGGAGAAACCAGAAACCCAATGCTAAACAGGGAGCAAGGGATAAACCTCTACTCCTGTTCCAAAGACCAGGGAGGAGTGTGAACCGGGTAATATTTACTGCTAGTAAAGGAAAGAAATAGTAAATAAAATTTCAGAATTTAGATAGAGACGTTAGAAGTATAGAGTTGAAGTAGGGAAGAGACCAGAAGACCTATCCTAAACAGGATACAAGGGATAAACTTCTACTCCTGTTCAAAAGACAAAGGAGGAGTGTGAACCGGACTTTCTTTACATTTAATTATATAAAGTTAAAATAGTTTCTTAGACAGTTTTTGTCAACAACAAAAGAAAAGACATGTTGAAATTTTTCGTTCATTTTGACAATAATGTTCCACAGATTAATATTTTATTATGAAAAAAAAAATGTAAGAAAGAAAATTATTTCATAGAGACTGAATAATTCTCAAATTTTGGGTTTTACTCGATCTCATATCAAAGTCTCCAATTTTGCAATTAAAAAATCATGAAACTTTTAAAAATATTTCATCTTTAGTAATCAATATTTTCAAGTTTTCGTTTTTAAATTTAACTTTAATAACGGGACAATGGCCTAGTGGATTAAAGCGTTTGTTTGTGAATTTGATATAGTGATTGTGAGTTCAATCCCTTGGCCGGGCAGTGTGTACTTGGACTCATTGGAAACAGGCGAACAATAACTGAACAGTACTAAACAAAAATAAGAACTAGACAATATTCCTAGAACAGCAGAACGAGAACAGTCTATTTCTGTAGATTAGATAAAGCGCTCAGTTCAGAATTCCCTGTAGGTTACGTAGATCGACATACACCCGAGGAAGTCCGAAACGTTACAATAACAACAACAAACATGAGGACAATAGTCTGAATATAAATAACTTTAATAAGATTTTAAAATTGACATTTTTGGAGATGTTATTTATTACTTTATTGCTTTGGAAATATATTAAAATGATTTTAGTAAAAAGAACAAATAAACATTATTAATATTCTACCAATCGACCTTTTTATCAACAAGTCGTTTTCGGACTGATCGATGAATTAAAGACATCATTTCGCCCATCAAGTCATTGAATAAGAAACAATTGAAGTTGTCTCCCTTGTATTGTAACCGCATACTTGTTTGAATTGAACGAGAATTTATTGACGAATACACATTGGAAAATAGAGATTAAGTATGGCAAATTATTTAATATGAGAGAAAAGTTTGAATGAATTAGAATTCAAAGGTAAAAGAGAGCAAGAACGTCTGTGAAACAGAATGTGCCAAAGTCACAACGAAATAATCCAATAGAACCCCCACTCCAAAGGGGCCACTTTCCGTGTGGATACCGGATCTATGTTTAACTTTACACTCAAGTGTAAATCGTAACGATGCCTACCTTTTTGTCGCAAGTGTAAATCGGATCTATTTGATCATTGAAAATGTTCGTGTCCGATTAGAAAATTAAAAACAAAATTTTACATACTCATAAAAAAACATTTATTAGTCAATTACATATTCTTCATTGATTTTACAACTTTCTTTTATGGGGATTCCCTCACATCATAACAGCAGAAATTAGCCTCATGGTCACGGAGATAAAAGCATACTTGACAGGAAATAAAACGTACACAAATAACAGGGAGAGAATGAATAATATGTTAATACAATACAATTTATTTATATTATTTTGTGCGTATTAGCGTGTGTATTTTTTAGGTTACAGTTGTTTTATGCTACATGTAATAAAAGGGAAAATTTACCCCGTAGTATTGCAAGCCATGTAACAGAGAAGTTGGACACGTGTTGCCCGTATCAAGGTTCGTGGTGAAGAGATTGAATTTAACGACTTTTGGCGGGATGTCCGTATTTCCGACAGGAATAGTTTTTGTTACATGCTGGGAGTATTTTTATCATTTTTATTTTTAATTTAATTTACTTTATACAAAGTTTTTATGCTATTTTTTTATTTTATTTATAATTTTCATTATTATTATTATTATTTTATATTTTATTTTTATTTAGTTATAATAATAATAATAATAATAATAATAATAATAATAATATCCCTACACTCATCGTTCTAGAAGCTTTGCATAGAAATTTTGTGTTTTTTATTGGAAGAAGGCTGTGAGGTAATTTTTGACTAACTGTACAGAGTCAAATTTGTTGTCATTTAAATTCTTCTGTAGAGTCCGGAAGAAATGAAAATCCGAAGTCAGGAGAATATGGTGGGTGTTGGAATGTCTGCTATTTCAATCGTTTTTGCTTCTGTAAGGTCTATTTTGCAACATCCGGCCTTGCGTTGTCGTCGTGGACAATGACACCTTTTCGATTTTTTTCCAAATTGGCCGTTTTTCTTGAAACCAAACCTCTTCAAATGACGAAACGCAGTTGAGATATCGATTTTTCAAAATCTCTTACATCGACATTTTCAGTTTATTCTCCGCGATGCCAAGAAGAGCGTCTTCATTGACGTTGCTGACCGTTTCGGTTAAAATCTTTCTGAAGAAATCTGCCAAACCATTTTTTTGACTTTCCGAAGAGCTGAAGCACCATCTAAATAAACATTCAAAATGCTTTTTTTTGTCGTAGTTCCGAAGCTTACTCCCTTCCAAAATTCATAGAGTATAATATGGCGAAAAACGCAATTTTTCATCCTCCATCTTTAAGGCATTCATTTGTGAACAAAACGTCAACATACAACAAACTTTTTATTTTAATAGAATTTATTTTGCAACACGCTGATGTGTGTTGAAAATCCTCACAGTATTTAATATTGTTGAAGTTATCGCTAGCATTTTTTTTGTCCAGATTTATAAACTCTGCGTTTCGTTCAATTTGATAAACCAACTGGTGAACTGTGAATAAGCTGAGTCGCAAGTGAACGATGCAAGGTTTCAATCGAGAACACAGCAGAAATCAAAACCAAAAAAAAAAAAAAAAAAAAATAGTCAGTGTCAAGTTGCGGTCATTTTATATTAACAATGAAAATTAGGCGCGAATTTTTGTATTGATCTGATATATCGTACTATTTATTAATTCATTTTGATTTTTATCCTTTAAAACTTTTATTCGAGAATAAATAACCCAGCTAGTGTGGATATATCGCTAAATTCACCATTACAACTTATGTTTGCTATTATATTTCATATGATCTGTCTCTACAGTTGTTGTAGCATACGTACAGACGATAAATGGCATGTCCCTATTCACATAAATCCAGTAGTAAATACTGTATGTTGGTCTGCAATCGGAGATTCGTCTCCAGCTGTGCTAGTCGAACTCTCTGCCTTCGGGCAGAGAGGAACCCAGACGAGGCTATGCCGAAGGGCAGAGTCTCGTCTGGGGGTGGTAGATAGCTACCCGACCCCGTTTTTTACGGGGTCTATGGGTAATTTTTGCCCGAGCCTACGCGCTCGGAAACTCCACGTTAAATTCGGCCTTGTGCCACATCTGACCGCGTGAGGCGGTTGGCAAATATCCTGCAATCGGAGATTCGTCTCCAGCTATGCTGGTCAAACTTTCTGCTTCCGGGCAGAGAGGATCCCCAGACGAGGCTATTTCGAGGGGCAGAATCTCGTCTAGGGAAACAACTACCTGAATCCGTTTTATACAGGGTCTACGGGGAATTTGTTGCCAAACCTGCGGGCTCGGATACCTCACATTAAATTCGGCCTTGTGCCACATCTGACTGCATGGGGTGTTTGGTAGACATCCTGCAGTTAGAGATTCATTGTGGAATTCACTTGACTCACTTCTATCAGTTGCCTACTACTTCTACGCGCAGCTGGCGAATCTTATATGTGTTGTTCTTGTCCTAAGTATTATCGTTCATTACCAACCTTCGTTTGATTATTCTATTCAGTAACCTTCCCTAGGTTACAACAATAGTAAAGCTGATCAGTCCGATATGATCAACATGGTATCTCGTCTGTTGTTAACTGTTGTTAATTTTAACGCCTCGAAAACTAAAATTCTCTCCATTAATAATCTGAGAGACCCCGCTCTGCCTTCCATCAGCATGGCTAATGATAACCTCCAAGTAAGTAACTCGTTGCGCTGTCATTGGCTAACACTCTCAGCTGACATGAAATGTAAAGACTATACTGAATCCATTGCTAGGTCAGCTGCTAAGAAACTTGGTTCACTGTATCGGGCAAGGCAATTTTTCTCTCCAGAATCTATCTTACATATCTGTAAGTCTTCTATTCGTTCATGCTTAGAATATTGCTGCCGTATATGGTCCAGTGCCCCTGCTATTTACCTTGAGCTCCTAAAATTCAAAAGAGAATCAACATTATTGATCCTGATCTAGCGTCTCGACTTCAGTTACTTTCCCACCGCTGTAAAGTTGTCTCCCTTTGTCTTTTCTATAAGTATTTTCATGGTAATCGTTTCACTATGGTACTTAAACTTTTTGAATTTAAGTGCAGTACTAGACAGGCGTCGACATCTCATCAATTTATCGTTGAGTTGGAGAGATGTAGCCGTAATTTCTATATCAACAGTTTCTTTTCTCGCACTTCTAGCTTGTGGAATTCCCTTCCGGCTCCATGCTTTCCAGCCAACTTTAATCTGCAAAAATTTAAATGAAATGTCAATTGCCATGTACCGTCTTCCTGATTACTCTTTTCTCTTCCTGCTCATTATTAATGATTCTGTTCCGAATTCTTCTACATCTTGTAACCCCTTGTGGCTTAGTGGCTTTACTGTCTTGCTTGGAGAGGGGTGGGGGATGATAAAAAAATAACTTTTAGACTATCTTGCTCTTTCACTATTTTAACATAAAACGCGCTGTGGTAAATATAGGGTGACCCCCAAAAAACGGGAACTTTTTAACAATCCAATAAAACCAAGAGTGATGGAAGAAAAATATTTTATTCATAGTAATTGAAACCTTAAAACATGCCATTTAAGAAACAATGATGGAATTTTCATTTTTTTAAAATTACGTCCTGTAGATGGCGTCCTCCTGTACGAATGCATTCTTGAAATCTGCTGTTGAGATTCCTCATTGACTACTGCAACATCTCAGCCGGGATACTGTGAATTTCATCTTGAATTCTAAATGGCGAAATGTTTACTTGCTCAAGGTCACTGTCTCGCAGTGTTGCTACTTGCTCATGTCTGGCAATACGCACTTCAAAAATTCCTGTTTTTTTTGGTCACCCTGTACAGGATGTGACAATTTAATTCTCAGAATGGTCTTTTGAAAACAAAGTTTGATTACTTCTTGGCTTGTTCCTCTTGTGAAGCTATGCACTTGGTAAGACATTCTTGGAACTCGTTTCCCGCAATACTTTTCACTAATGTAGTCACGTGTTGCTGAATGTCAGCAAATGGTTGTTCTTTTCCCTTTTTCGAAGATGTCATTGTAAAACGTAAGTTACAGTCTCAGCAGACAGCTTACAGAGTTTGGTTTGCAAGTAAGATGGACTGCTTTGTATGGCTAAAAAGCGCATACAGTTTTACCGATAGATTAGGTTAGAAATGAATTTTCCGAGGGCATTAGTGAAATTTCCCAGTCGTGTTTTGAATGCTGGTTTCCCTTCCCTAACCCCTTAGGCCATCTCGAATCTTCACAATGATTTAATTGTTAATTTAATCTACTATTGTTTTGTCTGTTCCATATTCATTCTGAAGATAACGAAGTTGTTGAACTTAAGCCGTGGTTCCTCGCCGAAGTCACGTGCATATTTTTAAGCAATAAAAAACGTGGTTGTATGTAGATCCTGAACTCTACAAAAATGAGCAACTTTCTCGCTGTTTTCCTCCGTTCTCCATGTCTTCAAAATGTCCTGTGGGTTTTAACTTCTCCAATACGCCTTTCTTCATTATGGGTGCTAGCATCAGAAAGAGAGTTTAACACTTTCTGATTCTATGTGTTAACGTTCGTTTGGCTTCTACTTTCTCTAAAACTTCCGCATTACTCGCATGTTCAGTTCATGGTATTCTCAGCATTTTTCTGAAGATCAACATTTCTGTTACTTCAAGTTTCTTTTTCATCTATGAGGAGATTGTTCAACATTCATTGTCATACAGGAAGATTCATGTTGCATGGCAGTTTAGCATTCTTTTCATTGTTTCTAACGAAATTTTCTTGTTTCTTGATACTTTGTTTAGCTTTTGGAAGGCATCATCCGCTATTCAAATGCGCCTTCGAATGGATTGAAATACGAACTGAGATCAGAATTTGTAAAGCAAACTTAAAGCATCGGAGAAATCGCAGACATAATACGAGAACCAAGCCCTGTTGGAAGAAACCAAATTCAGTCAGTCAGTCAAGTGCCATACGTGATACACATTTGGGTGATCATATATCGAAAGATACATGACTGACGAGGCAGATTTTTTTTTCTCGCAGTAGGTTTCAGCAGTAGACTGGTTGCCAAACAAGGTTAAAGAACTTAGCCTGTCATGCTATTCAACCCATAGCTGGGGGAGAAGAGATGGATTCATACCTTTCCCAAGGGTATTTGTGCCCCAGTGCCTTGTCGGCTCTCCGAATTGTCACTCCGAAACCAAATTACTGTATCCGATTCTAAACCTTCCGGTCACACCTGATTTCTGTCAGGGAATCATTTATCTTCATTGAAACGAATGAATAATTATTCTGAGATGTTCTCAAGGTGAAGATAGAGTGGGTAATTAGGTTTCCATTTCCAGGAATAAAGGCCATTTCAAGATGATGTCGGAGGAACGAGGTGTTGATATTTTCTGCAAGAAAGTGATCGATGAACTGGCCAAAAAGAAACAAAGAACTGAATTAATTTACTAATAAATAAGTTTGAAATACGTAATTGTTAGTTGTTTTTATTATTTCCTCAGATTTCGTTTGGAATCATTAACGGTCATCAGTGGCTGTATGCTCTGGTTTCAAAGTCTCTCGTTGCCACTGATTAATAGTCGAAAGTAGTTTTGAATATTCATGAAATAAAGATATGTCAGTGACTATTGAGTTTTGACTTGTCTTTCTGTTAGTTGAATTTTACTTGCTTTATTTACACTCTTTGTAGTAAAAATGATATTGTTTTAATCTTATTATTGCCAGATGAATTATTATCAGTCCTTAATAATTTTTAATGGATATTCGATCATCTTAATTTCAAGTTATTTTATTTACCGTAAACCTCCCAGACTCTTAATATAAGGAAGTTTTGTTTTGGGTCGATTTGATCATTGACCTTCTCAGACTCTCAACATAGCCTTCATTGCATGATCTTATTTTTGAAAAGGCATATAGTTTTGTCGGTTATCTCCACGTAACTTTGCTGGTTTTGACAAAAAGCCATGAGGCGGAGATGTCAAAGAGCTAAAAAACAGGGCACTTCCCGTCTTCATCCTTTTCTCTCGCTTTTTTTTTTTTCTCCCAGCATGCTTTTGGGTCAATACCACCGGGGCCTTGTTTCCGGGTATGGAGATATCTTTCCCCTTAGTGACTGAACTTTATTCTCACACACACACACACACACACACACACACACACACACACACACACACACACACACACACACACACACTTTGTATTACTGTTTCTGTTAATATACTTGTTTAACCCAGTTCCTCTCTTGTGTCTTTTCTGGCCCTAACAAGGCCACAACAATAGTAAAAAATAAAAATTGCCAGCAATATATTGGAAAAAAATTAGCAAAGCCTATAGGAAAATAATATTTCGGGATTAAATGACCCATAAGGAGTTGATATGCCACTAAACAAAACGAAGCAAACCTTCCACCGTCATTCACATGTGCAAAATATTGCTGCCACCCCTTTTAGTTTAACTAGGATCAGTGCCTGCAACAGTTTTAAAAGAGATTTGCGTGACGTTTTGTGTTTCTATAAAAAAAACTGAATGATAGAATAATGTAAATTGGCGTGTCGCGAGAATTTAAAGAGTTACACGACTCGTTTTTTTTCGCTATAAGCTAAATTTTTCTTCGAATTATTTCTTTTTATATACATTTTGATGTATATATTTGGCTATATATTATTTTTAAGAAGTGTATTGCCAATCGGAATAGCTGAAAATGGCTTTCAGGAACTAAGCAAATAATCAGGATATAGGAAAAATATCGTTTCTATGTAATATCTATTCTCCGTTATATATTATACGTTGGACAATCTCCCCACAGATTTAAAGCAACTTAAGGCTTTATGATTTGGAATATTATAAAATATGATGTCGTTCCATTTACGAATGGTATAAATACCATGGACAGAGCATGTGAAGAAGGAGAAAGTTTCAAGAAAAAAATATGAACTACAAGGAGACTGCTAATAACAACAAAAAAAGAAACAGCTGAAATTTCTAGGCCACATGACGAGAAAAGACGGCTTGGAGAATTTAATACTCGTAAGATCTATTCAAGGCAAGTGAAGCGAGGAAATCAGCGAATCGTCGAGTTTGAATAAATAGTGCACAGATAAAGACTGGTCTGGTGCTCCTGCTATATATTTAGTGTTATTGGTCCTGACCTGGCATCTCGACTTCTGTCTCCTCACCCACCATCGTAACGTACTTCCTTGTGCCTTTTCTATAAATACTTTCATGGTAATTGTTTTGATGAACTTTTCGATATGCTACCTAGATTTTATGCATTTAAACACAGTACTAGATTGGCGGAAAGGTCTCATCATGTTACAGTTGAAATGTGTAGATGTAACCGTAAGTTATATGCCAACAATTTCTTCTGTCGCACTTCTCGATTGTGGAACTCTCATCCGGATTCTTTCTTACCAGTCAATTTTGATCTTCAAAAATTGAAAAGCGATGTCAATCGTTATCTTCTGTCTTCTTAATTCTTGTTCTTTTATTGTTCTCTCTACTTAATAGTAGTTTTTCTCATATTATCTAACGCACAGTACTGGCTTTAATGCCTTGCTAGAGTGAAATGATTAAAGAAAAAGACAATAATGACTTCGAACAATAAGCGACAGGAAGTAGTGGCGAGCCATGGTCGCCTAATTGTATATGAAAGAAGAAGAACCGTCAATGTAAAGAATCTGGGAATCTTCGAATGACACAATTTAGCATATCTTGCGTTTCAAGCCTTTCATAACAGACTCGAACCTCGACCTTTGGCACGGAGAAAGGTAGACAAAGAATGTTATTTTGGTAGTTTTGGGAACAATTAAACATTTTTCCATATAAATTAATGGTAACAGCATCTTTAGTTTGCGCTATTTCGGATAGCGTGTAAATATGTACTTATGTAGGTCTTTCGTTAGAACGAAGCAGCGTAAAGCGAATTTTCAAAAAGTGATTGATAAGATTTTTTTTACATTTCGAGGTATTTTCATAATACATGATCTGATGAAAAATATCCGTACTATAAAAAGAAAACTACAACACATATCAATTCGGTATTTAATCTCCTTCAAAGTAATCCCCTTCTGAAACTATGCACTTTATCCAGCGTTTTTTCCATTGATGGAAGCCTTCCTATAACTCCTTTTGGGGGATAGCGAGCAGCTGCCTGGTTGAATTCTTTTGGAGTTCCTCGACATCTTGAAATCTTGTTCCTTTCAAGAGGAATTATATTTTCGTAAAAAGGAAGGGTTGAGATCTGGGGAATATTGTAGTTGTCGAACATTGGGAATGTTGTATTTGACCAAAAACTTCTGTATAGTTATCGAATGGTGTCATGAGCGACCACATTCTACACACTTTCCCTCCAAGCACTGCGATAAACAACGAAAGAAACAACGAAAACACTATAACGTATTGTGCATAATAGTTCAAGGTCAATCTGTGCCAAGCAGCTTCACTTTGCGTACTTTAGACCTGTTATCATAACAAGAGTTCCGATATTTTTGATTAGACCTTGTATTTTCTTAATCATTTCAAAGATACACCGTGAAATTTCCCTATTTGGACAAGTAAGTAAGCAACCCCCAAGTAGATATCCTCGTGTTATTAAGCATCAACATCAAACGTACAACTTTGGCGTCTTTGAGACACAGTAAGTCGGTGGGGGTATAAGAAGACAAAAGAACGGAACTGATTCTCCCATGCCACTCAAAGAGCTCTGCCAGACACAACCAATCCCTTTGAAGTCTTCCACGGATGTCAGCACAATGAAATGGACAGTGAAGGTGAGAAACAGAACAAATGGAAAAAGCGTAATCAGACATTGTTAAAAAAAAAACCCCGAATATATATATATATATATATATATAAAGAGAGAGAGAGAGAGAGAGAGAGAGAGAGAGAGAGAGAGAGAGAAATAAGTAAAGAGAAAATAAAGAAGATAAATTCGATTCATAGAGAGCAGACGATATCATACAGAATCTACTTATGTGTGGAATGAATTCAAGAATGGCGTTCGTAGAGCGAAAATTACAAAGTCGTATGTTCACAAGTCAACATTTATAATCTACAAGGTTGGAGAGTGGATTTCATTTATCCCATTTAAAGATAACTGACTCAACATTAGAAGTTTTTCGAAATAATACGTAATAATGGACGTTGAATATTTGCTTTTCTTTAACACAGTGTCTCTTCAACATCTGTCTATATTTCTGAGATGAGGTATTTAGACTATTTACATTGTTCAGACTGTTGTCCTCATCTCTGTTCAAGACGTTTCGGCCGTTGTACCCTCTGGCCTTCTTCAGTATCTGTCCATATTTCTGAGATGAGGTATTTACACTATTTACATTGTTCAGACTGTTGTCCTCATCTCTGTTCAAGACGTTTCGGCCGTTGTACCCCCTGGCCTTCTTCAGTATCTGTCTATATTTCTGAGATGAGGTATTTACACTATTTACATTGTTCAGATTGTTGTCCTTATCTCTATTCACAGCGTTTCAACCGTTGTACCCTCCGGCCATCTTCAGTATCCCTCTATATTTCTAGAATGAGGTATTTACACTATTTACATTGTTCAGACTGTTGTCCTCATCTCCATTCACGACGTTTCGGTCGCTGTACCCTCTGGCCTTCTTCAGTATCTGTCTATATTTCTAGAATGAGGTATTTACACTATTCACATTATTCGGGGTTTATTGCTTTATTCAAGCACACGTGACCCATTGAATAAAAACGTTGGTTGATTAATCCAAAAAGTGACTTGAACCAAAAAGTTGTGTGTTCAATACCTGGCCACAGTAGAGGGACCAAAAACTTAGAGAGTAAAGTTACTAAAAAAAAGGTATTAAATGAAACTGAGATATATAAAAAAGGCGTGGCACGTGAGATTAGAATAATCTACCCCTTGGGCTAAATAAACGGTTCAATTCGAAATTCTAGCGTATATCACCTGAAGAAGACCGGAGCGTACATCAGCCGAAACGTCGTGAATATGGCAATAAAGATGAGGACAACAGTCTGAATGATGTAAATAAAAGGGTCTCTCCATGTTCAACACCAATGTATTTACAATGTAAAAAAGCTATAACAGTTATGTGCCATGCCTGATACACACTTAGGCGATCTAATCTTTCGATACATGACTGACGAGGCAGATTTTTTCCCGCAGTAGGTTGCCATTTCTTTCTGCAGTAGACCAGTTGCCATCCAAGGCTATGGAATCCCGTCTGTCCTGCTATTTACCCATAGCTGGGGAGGAAGAAGAGAATTGATACGTTTCCCAAGAGTACTAGCACTTAAGTGAGTGTAATGGATTCGACTAGAATTGAAACTCGGCTCTCCGATTTCTCAATCCGAGTCGCTTTATTCACCGTGCCTCCTATACACAGAAACTTAAATAAAATTAAACAGTCTATATGTGAATTACAGCAGCTCTGTATCGATAACGTTAAATTGGCAAGTGATGTAATAGATGACCTACACAATTGTTGTTAACTATTGCAAGCAATAACTTAATGCCTGCAAAGCAATGTAATATACCAAGCCACTGTAAAAATAACAGACAATATATATATATATATATATATATATATATATATATATATATATATATATATATATATATATATATATATATAAAAAGATAAAGATAAAGATAAAGGGAGTACAGTGGATAGCGACTCGGATTGAGGAATCGGAGAGGCGAGTTCGAATTCCGGCCGAATCCATTATCCTTACATGCTAATACGCTTGGGAAAGGTACTAATCCCTTTCTTCTCACTCCAGCTATGGCTAAAAAGCAGGATAGACTCGGTTCTATAGTATTGGGTGGCAACTTATCAAGAAGAAGGACAACTCTGAATTCAAAACCTGCGGGGGGTCGCTTGGGGGTTTTGTGGCACGTAGTGCACCAGGTCTCTGTATTCGGTCATTCAAAAAGTGTGGTTGGTTCTGCACAAAACCTTCATCACTATAATCAAATCATGTGCTGATGTTTGGGCTGTCGGTTCCTAGGAACTGAGCCACTTGACTCTCTTACATCGAATACGACAGGAAAATATATATATATATATATATATATATATATATATATATATATATATATATATATATATGTATGTGTGTGTTGTGTGTGTGTGTGTGTGTGTGTGTGTGTGTGAAAATATATATAGAAAATAGGAAAGAACTCGTTAGGTAAATAATCCAAAGTTCTTTAGTATTTTTATTATTATTTTTAAAAAATAGTGCTCGATACAAAAGTAGAGCATAAATATAATTATTTATTTAAAAATATGATTCCAACACGCTACATAAGAGTTCTCATGTTTCAAAACAAGAGCCTAAAACTTCAATATAATTATTTGAATTAAATTGAATTAAAGTAAGCTCTGTTTCATCTTCAAGCGATTTTTTTTTTGAATAACTTATTTCTAAAACTTACGTGTTTTAATAGCATATTCATTATTGAAATCTATGGTAACGGCTAAAGCAATTGTTTAAATAAAAAGGATGTAAGGTGTTAATAATTTGTATCAGTATAAAGTTACATTCACAGATGTCAAGTCAGGGTAAGGTTGGGGTGTCTAAATTTAAAACGGAAGATGATTTCGCCTAGTCTGGTTTACGTGTCTATGGAGATTTATTTATTTTTTATTTTATTTTTTCTGAAAGGGTTTTGTGTATATAAAAACTGCCGTAACATTTGTTTTTTTGACGACTTCCTAAAGGGTTATCTATTTTTGTAGGGCATTTAAACTATTTATTAGGACTATGGATTTTAAAAAATATTTTATTGTTTGTTTGTTTTTATGCTAATTATCCAATGCAAAAATTTGATGATGTCGGAAAAAAACCGTTAACTCATGTCTATTGTTTAATAGATTTTTATTATTTAGAAACTTAATAATGTGTAGTTTTTCATGTAGGCATAAAGGGCATGGGTCATCCCAAGTTTTACAAGTTCTAGTTTTGTTTATAATTTTCCATTTTACTTTTTGGTGTTTTATTCATTTCCTTCAAATGTCAAAAATATTTAGATAGAGATGTCTGATTTCTTTTACTTGTTGAAAGAGCACTTATGCTGCCTCCATCTGGCTTTAAATTCATTCTTCGTAGACCCAAGGTATATCATATTAGTATTAGGACTCTCAATGGATGAGATAGTACATTGGTATACCACAGATTTAACGCAGCATTTATTTTCCAATGGGCAGTCTTCTGGGTTTCTACAATCACATAATTTTTCACTGTTATTGTCTAATTTAAGTGTAGGGTTTTTATTTATACTATTCTGGCATGGGGGTTTGTTCAGGATTTTATTATTGTGTTTTTTTTATTATACTTTCTAGATTTTCAATGCAGCTGTAACTCAATTTTAGGGTGTTCTTATTAAATATTTTACTAAGTCTACTATTGGTGGGAAAGTGTTTTTCAATAAAGCTAGGAATTTCTGTCCTAGCTTAATACTAACCATTTGGTTGAACGGAGGGGTATACCAAATAATTTTTCTATTCATGTTTTTTCTTCTGGTTAGTACAATTGTTTCTATAATTGACGTTAGCATTTTTGTATCCACTATTTTTTAGGGCAGCGTTAAAAAAGTTACTGTGTTGTTGGAATATTTCTTTATTAGCGGAGTTAATGCTAATTCTATTTTCTATTGATGAGGGTATATGTTTAATTATGGATGGAGGGTGGTTTGACTTCGGGTGTATATATAAGCGGTTAGTATTTGGTTTTTTATAAGGTTGGTATGTGTTGTTTGCTAAATCTAGAGTTACGTCGAGGAAGTTTACCCTTTTCAGTTTAGTACAGACTGTTATCTTTAAGTTTAGATTTTTAAATTCACTAAATATAATCTTTATGCAATTTTTATATACATTATTTATATATTATATATTTGCGGTTTGAAAAGCGCTCAATATCAGTGATACAGCTAACATATTTAGTTGGATTGATGTGAGTTTGTGACCTTGGGTTTCACGCTATTTGATCGCAAATAGCGTGAAACCCAGGGTCACAAAATCACATCAATACATATATATATATATATATATATATATATATATATATATATATATATATATTATGTGTGTGTGTGTGGGAATATATACAAACATTATGTCTGCTTATTTTATCATAATCCTTTCATATTCACGAATATTTTTTTCGTATATTATGATAAAAATAAGCAGGCATAATGTTTGTAACTTATTCGATCAGAGAATTTGCTGACTAAATACACAAATATCGGTCTGGTTAGGCGGTACCTTCTGAAAGCATTTGAAAGCAAAATGTCATGTGTTGACCCAAGCCTTGTAAGTTAAATTGAGCCGACGGAACTGTTTGGAAGTCGTCGATGGTTGGTGCTGGCGTTGTTCAAACTGCTGTAACTAAGTTTCCGCTAGGCATAGTTGCAGTATAAACCACGGGTGGGTGTCTGTGGGTGCTGAACAAACAAAAATATGCTTGACTAGGTGTTTGGAATCGAGATTAGCTATCCGTCCTAGCAGATGATAGTGCTCGGAAAACGAGAGACGACATTAGCCGGCCATTATATATATACTAACAGCATGGCCCGGCGTTGCCTGTATGGCAGGGTTATGGTTAGGGTGAGATAATTTCATAACAAATGAAGAAGAGACTTGAAGCAAAAGATCTATTGTTCTGTAGAATGGTGCTGCTTAATCTATGAACGGAATATGTGAGCAGTGAGGACGTTTTATGGAACACTAGCAACATGACCCGGCGTTGCCCCGGCTTGATTCAAAAACCGTACGACTCATACAGCAATCGCTATCACTTGATTTAAAATATTTTTGCTCTTCCTTGCCTTTAAAGGAGTGCCCTTTGCCGTGCTGATGTTGCTACATGCCTTACTTCTTGACTATCTCACACTGCGAATTTTTTTCTAAGCTCTATACTAAACATTAAATCTGTTACGAAAAAAGAACTAAACAAAATGAACACAAAACGATCAGCTTTAAAAAAGGACTCGTAACTAGAAAAACCGAATGAAAAAAGAATGTTAACAACAAATACTTTTTCACACCCAACCCAGTTCTGTGGAATCAGAATCAACGTTGAGTTTAAGACACTGAACTGAGATATATAGATAGATAGATAGATAGACAGACAGACACTGAACTGAGATATACATACATACAGACAGACAGACACTGAACAGAGATAGATAGATAGATTAAATTAAATAAGTTAAATTGAGCCGACGGAACTGTTTGGAAGTCGTCGACGGTTGGTGTTGGCGTTGTTCAAACTGCTGTAATTACGTTTCCGCTAGGCATAGTTGCAGTATAAACCACTGGTGGGTGTCTGTGGGTGCTGAACAAACAAAAATATGCTTGACTAGGTGTTTGGAATCGAGATTAGCTATCCGTCCTAGCAGATGAGAGTGCTCGGAAAACGAGAGACGACATTAGCCGCCCATTATATATATATATATATATATATATATATATATATATATATATATATATATATATATATATATAATCATGTTTTCTTACGAAAATATAGATTCTATTCTTTCATTTCTTCCATTTTCACTTTTAACGCAAAAAAAAAAAAAACGTTAAAATTCACAATCCATACACAAACCGCATAGAGAGACGCGCTGAAATATCACTTTTGAGAATATGTATATATGACATCAGTTTGAGTCCCGTGTGAAACTAAGTCACGTGTTCAAACCCCACTGACTGAAAAAAAAAACCCCAAACGCTACGATCTTTTTATTCTAACACAGTATATGTAGGTTGTTACTGTGAGTGATTGCATGAAAACTAGTCTCGTAAAATATGGCTTTTAAATGGGTCTCCATTTATAGTGGCCTTGTGCCAGATTAATTTCAGTTGTGCAGTTTATATCCGGTGTAAATCTTTGTTCAGTGGTTGAAGGTGATAGCTGTTTCCCTACAGATGTTCGTTGGTGGTTTTCGAATACAGGTAAAAAGACCTAACTTTAAGACATGCTGACCTTCCTTACTTGGAGGAATGAGACGAAACGATCTTCATTGAGCCAGCACTCATATGTGGTCTTTTACCAGACTAAGAGAAGTTGGATAAAAATCATATAAAACTAGGCTAATATAGAACGATCTGAAAAGAAAGCCCTGACCAGAGGTAAGAATGCCAACAAACTTTTTTGCTATGCCTTTTTTCTTAGAATTTAACACCATTTTCGCTGCCTTTTATTTCCTTAGATTTTAACGCTGTCATATCAGACAGGTAGACATTAAAACGTACTTCAGCCTATTACATAAAAGTATTTGGATACAAATAGACAAAAAAGACACCTATTACAAATGTCTTCAGATTCAGTTTCCTGTTGTTAACAACCAATTTCCACCACTGTTATAAAAGCATAAATGAATTGGAATAGTAAAAATACCAAGAAAGAAAGAAATAGACAGAGAAGTCAGAATTTGAAAAGGACAAATTTATAAAGCTTGGAGGTGAATTTAAAGAAACAAAGAAATCCAAGTAAATGGAAAACAAGCCCGGTTCTTTGGAAAGATAGGCAACAGAACCGCCTAAGGAAGGCTGTTCACATAAAAATATACGCGGCTGCGAGCGTGAAGCGAGGCAGCCAATAAGTAATATTGGATAAGACTTTCAAATCATCAAAAGGAAGATAAATGAATAAAAACAGGAAAGGTAGCAGGATGAATTTGGAAACTGTAAAGTATCAGACAAAAGAAACGAACAAAAATAACAACAACAGGAAAGTCTTTTATTCAGCCATCTTTTCCTGAACTGTTACGTTTGCATTTTTTTTTTCAAAATAAGTTCTGATGAACTTTCCTCTATGGCCAGTCAGTTAAGTGCCTTACGTGATACACGCTTGGGCGGCCATGTCACTTTCGATTCATCACTCTCTAAGCAGAAGATTTAAACAAGTAGGTTGTCATTTCTTTTTAGGGTAGACTGGTTGCCAACCGAAGCTATAGGACTCTGTCTTGCTCTTCAACCAACAGCTGGGAGGGGGAAGAGTTGGAGTCATGCCTTTCTGAGGTAGACTGGTTGCCAATCGAGGCTATAGGACTCACTCTGTCTTCCTATTCAACCAACAGGGGGGGTGGTGGGTACTTGGAAGATTTGGATTCATACATTTCTGGGGTAGACTGGTTGCCAACCGAGGCTATAGAACTCACTCCATCTTGCTAATCAACCTATATCTGGGAGGGGGACGGGTTGGTTTCATGCCTTTCTGGGGTAGACTGGTTGCCAATCGAGGCTATAGAACTCACTCCATCTTGCTATTCAACCTATATCTGGGAGGGGGAAGGGTTGGATTCATGCCTTTCGTGGATAGACTGGTTGCCAATCAAGGCTATAGAACTCACTCCATCTTGCTATTCAACCTATATCTGGGAGGGGGAAGGGTTGGATTCATGCCTTTCTGGAGTAGACTGGTTGCCAATCGAGGCTATAGGACTCACTCCATCTTGCTATTCAACCTATATCTGGGAGGAGGAAGGGTTGGTTTCATGTTTTTCTGGAGTAGACTGGTTGCCAATCGAGGCTATAGGACTCACTCCATCTTGCTATTCAACCTATATCTGGGAGGGGGAAGGGTTGGTTTCATGCCTTTCTTGAGTAGACTGGTTGCCAATCGAGGCTATAGGACTCACTCCATCTTGCTATTCAACCTATATCTGGGAGGGGGAAAGATTAGATTCATGCCTTTCTGGGGTAGACTGGTTGCCAATCGACTCTATAGGACTCACTCCGTCTTGCTATTTAACCTATATCTGGTAGGGGGAATGATTAGATTCATGCCTTTCTGGGGTAGACTGGTTGCCAATCGAGGCTATAGAACTCACTCTGCCTTGCTATTCAACCTATGGCTGGGTGGGGTAGAAGAGTTGGATTCATACCTTTCCCAAGGGTATTTGCGCGTATAAACCCGACTAGAATTCCGCGCCTATATCGATTACACCACAACGCTCACCCTTTCCTCATTTGTACCTAGACATTATAAATTTAAGCGCCGTACTGGATTGGCGGAACGGTCTCAACATATTACAGTTGAAATGGCTAGATGTAACTGTAAGTTTTATCCTAATATCTTTTTCTCTCGCGCTTCTAGCTTGTGGAATTTTCTTCCGACTTCTTGCATCCCGGTCAACTTTGATCTTCAAAGATTTAAATGCAATGTCAATCGTTACCTTTTGTCTTTTTAATTCTTTTTCTTTTATTACACTCCTCAATAATGTTTTCTTTTTTCTTACATTCTCTTACGAGCAGTACACCCTTGCGTCTTATATGCTTTATGACCTTGCTTGCGGGGAAATTATTTAAAAAAATGTTGTGGCCTTGTTAGGGCCCGAAATAAAAACATAAGAGAGGAATTGAGTTAAACAAATATATTAACAGAGAACAGTAATACAAACATATACAAATGAATGTGTTACAGCAAGAATGTTCGGTCCGACTGTCAGTGCCGAGTGCTGGAAACTTCCCTCTCCAAAAGGCAGTACCTGCTCCTATTTATAGTTGGGAGAGTCCATGCGTGCGTGGGTAAATTACCATAACAAAAAAGTGTTGACTGTTTCTTTCATTATTTATTCGTTCTTGAAGTCTTAAAGAAAACGTGTCAACGATGAACAACACGAGATAGTGTGACAAGAAAATCGAACGTATCCATTTTAACTATTTAAATATAAGATAGCATTAAATCTAGTGATATCAATGATAGTTAATATAGCAGTATGTAAATCGCGCTTATGGAGTGGTTTGTGACATTATTTATTATCTCTCTGTCTTTGGGTAGAGTGCACTCAGGGGCGACTCCGTCAAAGGACAGAGTCGCAACTGAGGAAGATTATACTGAGAGGTGCCCAGTACTGGGGAACAGCTGCCCGCGGCCACACCCTCCCATTGTACCAGAGAGAGGGATCGTTGCTCTCACCGAGGCCAGCGCAGCCGACAGTTGCGGGAGCTGCGAGCAATTTTTGTTCCTAGCCCGGGTGTACGCGCTCGGGTCTCCACCTTAAAAAATAACTTGTGTCACAACTTGTCTTAGTGGGGAGACAGAGTAAATACCTAATATAGCAGGTTCACGCAGGGATGGGTTGCCAAGTGGTTTGAGCGCTAGAGTGCCGACCATAAAAACTGATTCGAATCTCACCATGATCGATTTGTTTTGACCCAAACAGTGTGCTAGCAGGAAGCAACACATCAACTCCTAATTAGTAGATAGAATCAGTTTGCCATTAGCTGGTAATCTAGCCGGAGTTTGTATCGCGATGAAAGCATCCAGCCTCCAGCAGCTTGACCACCCGCAGAGATGTCTCGGTCTAATATTTTCACAATGACTGAGTTGCAATTTGCCGGACGTAGACATTGCGCAAAATGATACAGCACGATGTTGCATTCTTCTTCTACATGCCGTGCCTCTTCAGGATGTGGGCGATCATGGCTCTCCACAACTTCCTGCTCTTTGTAGACCTTAGCAAAGTTTGTCCTTTTGCTATCTCTCATAGTTCCTGTTCTACCAAACATTTACCCAAGCGCGTTAGGTAGATTACGCGCTGCTTTCGCCTGTCCCTCTTGCCTTCAAGAAGTCCTGTGAGTGACAAATTTTCCAAGCCCTCTTTCCTCATTATGTGCCCTAGAAATTTCAGTTTTGTCGTTTCTCACATGTTCAGCGCTTCTGTGGAACCCCATTTTTATTGCCTCAAGTCTCGTCTCCGTCTATGAAGCGATGATACAGCATCCATCGCCATATATTATTGTTATATACCGTACCTATGAACACAAATGGGTATGTCCCAATCCTCATAAATACGTTAGACACTATTGTAAGTGGGGCTAATATGCTAAGTAGTCCACCACTAGCAGTGGGTTACCTACTTCATGGCGCTGGCGAGTATTGTATTTTGTTGATATTATAAAGATTACCATTTCCATTTCCAACCCACGTTTTGGTTATTCCTCATTCAGCAACCTCTTCTAGGTTAGAACAATTATATAACAGTTCAGCACTATTTTATTTGTTTCAAATGAAATTTTCTTGTTTCTTAATACTTTGCTTAGCTTTTGGAAGAAGTCTTTCGCTATTCCAATGCGCCTTCGGATTTCGGTGTCGCACTTTCCGTTAAAGCACCTCTAGATATTTAAATTTTTACACTTAATTTTGGTATTTCCAAGTTTCTTTGGTTGACAACAATACATTCTGTCTTTATGCAATTGATACTTAGTCCTTTCTTCTCGCTTTCCTTAACTACCTTTTGTAGGAATTTTCTTCTATGGAATTAAGGTTGATCACATATACTGTTTATTCTTTTTTTTATATAATAAACATTAGGGAATCAAAATTCTCAATGTATGTTAAGGTAAGTAACGATGAGCTTGACAATAGTAAACATGCTTAAGTCAGCCTTGCACTGAGTTGGAATGACCAAAGATAAGGCTGAGTTACTTCGTAGGTGGAGGTTTTTGGAAGATACGTATGAACGCTATGTATTTGGAAGTGGAAAGCGAGTCCAGTCGTCAGTCGACCAAAGAAAAGAGATTCCTCAGCAGGGACGTCTTCATCGCTTTCCGTGATTACCTTTTGTAAGAGTTCCCATGGTTTCCTTACCGTGTCTGCAGTCAAAATTATGCCATCTGCATATCTAATGTTGTTAAGATTGTGGCTGCCAATAATGGATCCTGCTAGGACTTCTCTCAGGATTGCTTCACTGGAAAGTTTGAATAAGTCCGGTAAGAAGACACATCCTTGTCTTACGCCCCTTTCTATTTTTACGTATTTACTGAATTAAATTTCTATCCTCGGGCAGCTTGCTCCCAGTATATATACTTTTCGATAATTTCAAAATGAATCGTATCATACAACCGGCTACGGATAAGTACCTCAAGCCGAGGGACGTAATGAAGAGAGCTTAGCGCAATATATGATAAGATAAAGAACAAATAGGAAACATATATCAATCTAACATGTTTCACTTTTATTAAAGCTTCATCAGAGAATGATTTCTCTGATGTTAGATCGATAAAAGTTTCTGATTTGTTCTTTATTTTATTTCGCTGGATTAGTCATAGCCATTTTCTTAAAATTAACCACGTGAACAAAATGAATGGCAAGTGGAAAAGCGTTGACATCAAGAGCTGACCATCACTTTTCAGCCCGATTTTTCTTTAAAATTTTCCCTCGGATTATGTTTGTCTTATCTGCCTGGATTTCTGATCCTTTGAATGAATTTGTTTATAGTAAGAATTTATCTTCATTTCGAGGTTAGTCAATGTAGTGAATGAAATAAGACGCTATGGTGGTTCAATTTATCTGTAGAAGTTGACATTGTTTCACTGCACACGACAGAGATTTTCCTGTCCCAGAGATCAAAATAAATAGAAAGAGTTTATAGAAAGACATTTTTTTAGAAACAAGAATATATTTGTCGGCTATTTTTGACAGTTTTTATAAAATTAAAAAAATAGCTTTAGATTTTATTCTACAAAAGCAATTCTTTCTCTTTCTCGAGTAACTTTCAAAAATTCGATCTGATTTCGAACATTTTTTTAATGAAGAATATTTCCCCCCAAACCAACGGGAATATCGACATCATCGAATATATTTCCATGATATTTTATTTTGGTTACCGCTATGATGCATTTATGCACTTTGTCCGAAAAATTCGCCGTTCTTGCATCTTATTCTGGAATGAAAGTTCCAAACTATAATTCAGTTGGGTAGCGAATATCTGTCCGTTACACTTAGATCGATAGGATCACATCTATCGTTGTGAATGTTTCTGAAGTATTACCAACTTTAAATTAAGCACCAAAGATCTACGTATTGGAACTTACATCTGTTAAAATAATAGCATATCAGGACATTATGTCTACAGATAACACTGAATTGTAGGCATTTAAAGTTAAAAATATAAAACTACATTCCGTCTAATCACTTTTTTTTCCAAATGTCATCATCCAATTTGATAGCCAAAGTTTCGAATTTCACTAAGATTGGCCATTATAGAAACTGGGACGTTAAAGATATTATATTCGATTACAGGTTCTAATATGAAATTTGAGTGAAGATTTGATTATATGAAAGTGGCAAATTTTTCAGAGTTTTTTTTCTCGATAACTATATTCATGAAATCTCTCGTCTGATTTGATCATTTGTGAGCCGCAGCTGTCGTTAATATGGCTGAAAGATGATAAATTACTTCGTACGCTTTTTGCTGACATAAAAAAACTGCCCTTTTGTGTCAATTCTCATTTTCGGAGTTGATTTCCCCTGTTAATATCGTATGCCGATTGGAAAAGATTAGCGCAACGACATAACGCCATTTTGTCTGTTAAACATCAGTTAGACTGTTCGGATCTGAACGCACCAAAAGTATTAGATCTCCTAAATGTCGGTTGTCAAAAAAGAGAAATTCCTTTGAAAGAAATCGGACATTTTTGTATCGATGCGTCTAATCTCCAAATTAAGAAAAAAGTTATTAGAAAAATTGTTTTTTGTACATGAATTAGAATTAATGTTAAAAACTTGATGAATTGATAATTAAAAAAAGTGACCTGTCCTTAAAGAATTGTTAAAATGTTCATCTTGGATACATGAAATGATAAAAGTAACAACTTTTTTCTAGTTTTATACTCATAATATGGGTAACAGCAGTATTAATATTATTTATACCACCAGAAGCATATCAGCCATTATTAATTTTTCACTATGGTTTACTATAAATTTCATTAATATTACATGTAAAATTGTCTACAATTAGCACTAATTTTGACCAGCATTTAATTACATCAACATTTTTTTTATTAGATGAAGCATTGTCCACCATTATTATCCGAATTTGACTAGCATTAACCTTCATTTTAATTTTTTATTAAATGGAGCATTGTCCACCATTATTATACGAATTTGACTAGCATTAACCTTCATCTTCCTTTTTCTTTTTTTTGGCAAGTATTAACTTTCAACTCTATCTTTTATTAGGCGAAACGTTATCCACCATCTTTATTCGTGGATGACTAGCATTAACCTTCCTCTTCATTTTTTATTAGATGAAGCATTGTCCACCATTACTGTTAATTTTTGACCAGTATTAACCTTCACCTTTGTTTTTTATTAGTATTAGCCTTATCTTTATCTTTTTTTGGGTGAATCTATTGACAATTATTATTGTCATTTTTTGAATAGTATTTATTATCGTTTTCATTTTTTATTAGATGAAGAATTATCAAACATTAATATTGACTAGTATTTTATTTCAAACAAACTTTTACTCAATGATTCATTGTCAGCTATTATTAATTTTCACTATCATTAGCGTATTCGCCAAATAATATCTTTTTTAAGAATAAACCTTTTAATTGATTTCTGATATATTATTATAATCGTTGCGTAAAAATATATTACTCATTACTAATTATTAAAGTGTCCTCCTTATCAAATTTTATATAAATCTCTTTCAGAATTTAACTTAAAACGTTATATAGTCTCATCTTTTACACGAAGGAAGAAGAGATGCGTTTAGTTTTTTGCACAAGCTCCTTGGTTATAATGCTTCTCAAACTGCTGCCAACATTAACAGAGCAAGAAGTGATGTATCCACTTGTGATCTGACAGTAGGATGCCGGTTACTGAAGTTCCGCAGTGGGGATACGAGACTTGAAGATCAAGGTGGTAGAAGACGTCCATCTGCAATTGACAATCAACATATGAAAGCATTGGTCGAACAAAACCCACGTCAAAGTGTCAGAGAAATGTCTCAGATAATGGAAGTCAGCATTTCAACGATATCGAACCACCTCAAAGGAATTGGCAAGATGAAGAAACTCGATGAATTTCACATAAACGCAGTGCAAGTTAAGGAGTTTGACATTTTGAAGTGTTCAATGCTGCATTTATGAAATTTGAATGATCTATTTTTTGAGGACTTGCGACGATCATTTATAAAAATAAAAAACAATCAGCTCAATGATTTGATCATGACGAAAAGAACTAAACTTACATAAAAAATGATTATAGTAATTGTTTGGTGGTTCACCATCGGCATTTTAACCCAATTCTTCTCATGTCAGATCCAGGCATTGTTTGCCAAAGACTGTCAACACTTGACTTATTTACACAAACTGAGAATTGCTTTTAGACAGTCATCTGGTCTATTGTAATTATTTCGAGTCTCTGGGAACAATTTTATTACCAGTCTATCTTTCCTTATATTGTTTAACCTTTTTCATGCTAAGTTATTCATTAGTATCTTGTTTTCATTGATTTTCCAAGTCATTATTTTTATTATTATTAATTACCAGCAACCCAAATAGTGTTACATTTTGATGACTTGCAATGAGAAATGGATCATTTATAAAAATCAAAAACAATGAGGCCAATGACTTGATCAAGACAAAGGACCCAAAATTGCACCAAAAAAGATTATGGTGATTGTCTGATGGTTTGTCATTGGCATTGTCCATTACAGCTTTTTGTCAAAGTTTACCGCCAGAAATACAAATGTGACTGACACTAGTTAATTAAAATGGTTCAATTCACGTTCATAATATTTGGCCATATGTTGCCAAGACGATATTGCAGAAGCTCCCTGACTTTACCATATCCACCATATTCTCCTGATTGCTCATTCCATGGCTACCACTTTTTCAAGCATCTTAACAATTTTGAAGCCAAAAGACATTCCATTGCAAAAAAAAAGATGCATTGAAAGATTTCTTATTATCCAAACGTTTAGAGATTTATTGTAAAAGACACATGGCACAGTGGATAAAGGCGTTGGTTAGATCCAGTGACAGGACCCAAAGTGTGTGAGTTCAATACCCGGTTAAGGCAGTGGAGAACTTGGAGAGGGGAATTAACAGGAGGTAACTGATAACTGACATCCATTAAACATGGCACGTAGAACTAGAACAGTCTACCCCAGTGAGCGAAATAAAGGATTCAGTTTGGCATTCCAACCACCTGAAGAAGGCCGGAGCGTATAACGGCCGAAACGTTGTAATAAATATGGCGATAAAAATGAGGACAATAGTCCGAGTAATGTAAATAGTGAAGTATAAATAACCTTGTAACATGATGGTATAAATAAATAAATGTTCAGGATTCCTATTTTGATGGATTTAAAATACTAAAATACAAACTGAGAATTGCTTTTAGGCGGTCATTGTACATATCTCGATTCTCCGGGAACAATTTTATTATCAGTCTATCTTTCCTTAGATAGTTTAACCCTTTTCATGCTAAGTTATTCATCATTATCTCGTTTTCATTGATTTTCCAAGTCGTTATTATTATTATTATTAATTACCAGTAACACAAATTAATGTTATATTTTGATAACTTGCGATGCAAAATGGATCATTTATAAAAATCAAAAACAATCAGCTTAATGATCAAGACGAAGGACCCAAAATTGCACAAAAAAAAAAAAAGAAAAAAAAAGATTCCGGTGATTGTTAGTGGTTCGCCATTAGCATTGTCTATTGCAGCTTTTTGTCAAAGTTTACTGCCAGCAATTCGATGAAATGCAAATGTGACGGACACTGGTTCATTAAAAAGTTTCAATTCGCCTTCATAATGTTTGGCCATATGTTGCCAGGATGACATTGCAGAAGCAGAATCACTTTGCCACATCCACCAGAATGTGAAGGGTCCACTTGAGATCGGACAGTACAATGCTGGTTTCCGAAGTTCAGCAGTGAAGATCAAGGTAGAAAGTGGCAGAAGAGGTCCATCTGCAATTGATAATCAACATCTGAATACAATAGTTGAACAAAACCCACGCCAGAGTGTCAGATAAATGTCTCAGATAATGGGTATCAGCATTTCAACAATATCAGCCATCTCAAAGACATTGGCAAGTTGAAGAAATTCAATAAATGGGTTCCACATGAGCTCAGTGCTAGTCAAAGAGTTTAAGCTTTTAAAGTGTCTTCAATATTGCAAAATTCGAATGATCCATTTCTTGATCGAATAGTTACTTGTGATAAGAAATGGATCCTATCTGACAATCGTAAACGATTGGCTCAATGGTTTGATCATGACGAAGGACCCAAATACTTTCCAAAACTGAAATTGCACCAGCGGCAGATTACAGTGACTGTCTGATGGTCCGCCATTTGCATTATTCATTAAAACGTTCTGGAATCTAACCAGAATATCACTGACGAAGTTTGCTGCCAGAAACTGGATGAAATACACATTCAGTTAAACAAAATGCGACCGATATTTGTCAATCGAAGAGGTCAAATTCTGCTTCATGATAATGTACGACCACATGTTACCAGAATGACACTACAGCAGTTCACCGTCTTGGGATAGCATCTTGATAATTCTTTAAGGCAAACAAAAAAAAAAAAACATTCCATAGCAAAGAAGATGCAGAAATTGCATTCAATGATTTCTTGGCTCCCAAATCTTTAGCGTTTTATCGGAATGGCATAAACAATTCTTGTAACTTAATTAGAAAAAATTTATACATGTTCAGGGTTCCTATTTGGATTGATTTAAACACTGTTTAAATACATTAATTCAGGAATAAATATTTATTCTAAAATCAGATGTTATTTTTCGTATAATCTAGTATTTACTTCCATCTTTTATTATATAAAGCATTGTCAACCGTTATAACTAATTTTTATTTACTACTAGAAGTAGAACCCGGCGTTGCCCGGGGATGTAACAGTAAGAGATAGATCAAGTATCGACCATCATAAAGCCTGAAAAATAAAATTGACAAAGTTTATTGTTTAAGGTTGACGGACACGCATGTCTTAATTAGTTTTATTTTTTATTTTTTTTTACGAATTGTTCAAACCCAAACTCAAACAAAAACATTGTTTTCAATCGTTATGAGTCTACCGATTGAATAGAATTTTATTATAAACAATTGTCTTGTAAATGGAATTTTTTAAAGCATTCTGAAAGTAAAAATAAAGAAAAAAGTGTGCATGACAATAAGAAACACTGCCTGCCAAAAAAAAAGTGAAGTTTTGTTGAAATCGGTTGAAAAATGTAGGAAATTCGATCCCATATATAAACGAACACACACACACACACACACACACACACACACACACACACACACACACACACACACAACCTGGGTTTTATAATAAGTATAACTCGATATGAGTTGTCCCCCTTTCATTCTGGCGACAGAATCATGTTTTCAAATTGATTTCGTGCAAAAAAATTGTGTTTTTCCAATTTTTGGCGCTGTCAGAACCACCGCAAGGTAATTTTACGTAGTCCTGTGAAGTTTTGTTGAAATCGGTTGAAAAATGTAGGAAATCCGATCCAATATATAAACGTACCCACACACACACACACACACACACACACACACACACACACACACACACACACACACACACACACACACACACACACACACACACACACACACACACACAATCTGCATTTTATAATAAGTAAGATTATTTAATTTCATCTTAAATTTTAATTGCTTTTTATCGCAATTTTAATCTCCAACGTTCAGAACGACTGGAAATAACGAATAAGGCGCCAAGAGCGATCGTGGCATGATGGATAAGTTTAAAAAGTTAGATTTGATTTTTGCGTCGTTAAGTTCTGGTGCTTTTATTCTGCCGTCCGTAATGCAAAGGGTCGTAGGTGCGGATCTTATTCTTAATTTCAGATGACCGTTTGATACTGTCATAGACTGACTGGCTAAAGTTACATTAGGACAGGTAAAATTTAAGATGAACGTAAATAATCGGTAGTAGTAGTAGTAGTAATAATAATAATAATAATAATAATAATAATAATAATAAAATAAAAAAAGTCCAAGACAAAACCAAAAAACAAAATAAAAAAAAAAGAAAAAGAAAAAAAAAAGAAAAAAAAAGGTCCCTAAGCAGCAAAAGAGAAAAAAAAAAAAAAAACATTTTCGTTTGTAGAATTTTTTCATTTTAATTTCTGTTCATGGAAAACCAAATAATAATAATATCTATTCTTCTCCAAGAATTAGTTTTTCATTAATCCACACACAGGAGGTTTAAATTACCAAATTATTTTTATGTGACTTCAGCCGAGATCATAGAATCCAGAACTGCATATTTGATTATGACCTTTCAAGATAACAAGATGCATAGAAGAAAGTTGAAGAATGTATAAAAAACAACTTGGTAGAAGACAATCGTCGGAAAAATATGTGAGATAATATCCTTTTCAAATTATCATATTCTCCGGGGATTTATTCGGGATATTCAATTATTGATACGTTCCTTTTTCGATATTGCGTATCGCGATACAAAAAATAGCGGTTCTTCTTTTAGTCGCTAAACGTTTTGTGAGACGAATTCGAGTTAGGAAGATAAGAAATGGATTCAGATCTTTCCCAAGGATATTTGCGCGAAACTGATTGCAACGAATTCAACCGGAAGTCGAACTCAACTCGCCGATTTCGCGTTCCGAGTCGCTAGCAATTACACTACAATCGTATATTTTCAATGCGCATGCGTAACTTTATGATGGAAACGAACACAAACATGGCTCCACTCCTACTCCCCTCCAAAAAAGAACAGTCCCCAAAAAGCCCAAATATTGAAAGTAAAAAAAAAAACAGGCCCCTAAGCAGCAAGAGAGAGAGAGAGAGAGAGAGAGAGAGAGAGAGAGAGAGAGAGAGAGAGAAAACAATTTTGTAGAAGATTTTCGCTTCAATTTCTGTTCATGGAACCCCCCCCCCAAATAAAAAACAAAGAAACAAAAAAAAAAAACAAAGCAAAAACAAACAAAAAGCGAAAAAAGCCGGAGATATTATCGATCTTGCGGGGAACGTTACATAACGAAATGGTCGATTGTTTTAAATCGATTTTAATACTAATAGAATCAATAAAAGTTAATTTTGTGGGTAGAAAGTTAATTCAATGTCTTTTTTTCCGAACCAAATATTTGTAGTGATATAGAAAACTGAGGCTTAAACACCGAAATTTATTGTTAAACAGAACAATATATATATATATATATATATATATATATATATATATATATATATATATATATATATATAATACAAAATGTTTAATAGTCAGAGTTGAAACCAACCAGGGAACAGTAGTATTAAAAAGTGCATAATACACGTAAAAATAATATGCTAATGTTCCCACTGAAACGAAGTAGAATCTCTGATGTCATTTCCGTTTTTTCACGTGGATAAAACGGAATAGTTCATTATTTATGAGGTATTGGCAGGGCGTAACGGTCGGGCAAAATAAGGGAGGGTCCAACAGAATTATAATGGGCTTGTTATTATTATTATTATTATTATTATTATTATTATTTCTATAACTTTTGGTATCAAAAACAATAATCACAAAGATTTCTTGCCGTAAAGACGTTGTCTTCAAGAATGACACTGGTCGACTGATTTTTGTCGTTGTACAACTCTTGTTAATGTTATTGTTTTTTTTTTTATATTAGTTTGTTTCGGTCTATATCTATCTATTGATCTATATTTATATCTATTTATATCTATATATTTTTCTCCCTGTTTCTCTCCTCTCTCCTCTTTTCTCTCTCACAATATACATATGTGAAAATATATAGAAAATAGGAAAGAACTAGTTAGGTAAATAATCCAAAGTTCTTTAGCATTTTTGTTATTATTTAAAAAAAATAGTGCTCGATACAATAGTAGAGCATAAATATAATTATTTATTTAAAAATATGATTCCAACGTTACATCTTGTTTTGAAACATGAGACCTCTTATGTAGCGTGTTGGAATCATATTTTTAAATAAATAATTATATATATATATATATATATATATATATATATATATTGGAATAATGTTTTGATACCACAAAACAAATATAGTGATTTAAAGAAAATGAATTTCTTTTGTATGACCAATTTTTTTTTTTTTTTTTTTTTTTTTTGCAGGACCTAGGTACCTTTCGGCCAACGCCTCATCAGGGTCTTTCGTTGGCAAATGATTTCAAACAAACAATGAAATGAAAAGAACGCCAAAATGGTATGGTTGGAACACGTCTAACATTTTACGAGGATATATATACGTAAAATTAAAATAAATTTACGATTAAAATAAATGCGTAAATAATAAATTAATAATAATGGACCAACCTGAGCAGTAAAATTGAAAAATAAGTTGCTCATATATCAAAAAATAAATTTAGCGATCGTGAAAAATTTTCCTTTTGTTTAGAAAGCGATGGTTTAAATAATTTGAGACAGATGGCTTCCAAAATAGATAGATGATATTTGGACCTGCCTACGCATATAATTGAAAACGAGTCCATTGTGAAACGTTTTGAGCACGACTCATTTTCTAATAGGTGTTGCCCGATCGCCGAATCGTGAGCTGATTGCGAAACACGAGTGCGATTATCTAAATTTAATTTAATGTGTCTGGGTACATGTTGTCCGATTCTTGTTTCCAAACGAAGACATGTTCGCCCTATATATTCAGCTTCGCACTGACATTTAAATTTATATATAATTGAACTTTTATTATGATAGGGCAAACGATCCTTGGAAAAAGACGGAAAAACAGTCCGAGTACCAAAGACAACACGTACTTTGGCCGAAAAGAAAGTAGCAGAAACAACATCCGAAACTTTATCAGTCAAAAGTTTACATTTTCTGCCTAGCCAAGGTAATTTCAGATAAATAGGGCAAAGACCTGGGCCAAATTTTGGGGGCATATTGAAATTCTCTATTTTCCGCTTTATTGTGCGGTCAACAATGTTAGCTGGAAAACCATTGTTGATGAGAATGTCTCGAATTTTGTTCAACTCTTGTTGAAGTGTGCTAGAGGAACAAATTAATAAAGCCCTATGAACTAAGGTCTTAACCAGATTTATTTTTCTGGTATGGGGACAAATGAGTTCCAATTAGTGTAAAGACCTGAAAAGGTTTCTTTACGAAACACACTAGTGATGAAAATATTATTCTTTCGTTCCACATGAACATCTAAAAAGGATATAGAATTATTCATTTCTTCCTCCATAGTGAAGACCAAAGACGGGTGCAAGGAATTTAACGCTTCACAAAAGAGAGTGGCTTCCTCTATGTTATTAAATAGAGAAAAAGTATCATCAACATAACGTTGATAGATGTAAGGTTTTTGATATTTCCCAAATAAAATGCTCTCATGATATCCAACAAAGATGTTGGCTATAAAGGGACCCAAAAGACTACCCATAGAAACGCCGTCTACTTGGGAGTACATAATATTTTCAAAGCTAAACTCTATTCCTTCTGTTACTAATGTTAGGAACTCTAAGAATAAGGGCTCAGGAATAGAGGGAGGACCCAGGAAACTTCTATAGAGCATATCAGCACATATCTGTGCTGTTTCTTTGAGGGGGATATTGGTATACAGACTTACAATGTCGAAAGACACCATAACCTTGTGATCAGAAGAAATAGAACAATTTCTAATGAGTTTAGAGAAGGTGAAGGAGTCAGATACACAATAGGTTGAGAAATAATCAGAAATAGGTTTAATTAACTCTGATAACCACTTGGCCAACTCATGCTGTGCTGAACCCATTAGAGATAAAATGGGACGTAACGGCACATTATTTTTGTGAATTTTGGGCAACCCATAGAGTCTGGGTCTTTGGGAACCTACAGGTCTAATCCTGTTGTAGGTATCTTTACATATAAAATTATTTTATGTACCTCTAATAACCGTTTCTGCAGTTTTATTTCTAGTTTGTCAGTACGGTCATGTGTTGAGGAAGGACCAATCAAGCGAAACTTTGAAGTATCTCCTAGAATGACATTCATTTTATTGACATAGTCACTCTTGTTCATAATGACTACACCAACACCTTTGTCTGGTTTGGTAATGTAGATATCATTACGAGTTTTCAAAGATTTGACAGTTTTATAATGAACGCGACGCCATGCGACCATGTCACGTTTGATTGGTGTGGAAAAAAACTCGTGAGCTGTTTCCAAAATCTTTGATTTACAAAATGTGAATTGGTCCGTGGAAGAAGGAACAAGACGAAGCAACTGCGAAACCATAATTTCAAATTCAGCAAAAACTTCAGCTTTGTTTATATTTCGAGGGGGAATACAAAAATCCAAACCTCTAGACAAAACTACCTTTTCTATCTCAGAAAGATTACTATTAGACAGGTTAATTATATGCCTGTCCAAAGAATAATTCTCGAAACCAAATCGTTTTCTGATTAAAACGTTAATGTAATTATTGTCCTTTGCAAAGGTTCTCTCTTCGAAATTTAATCTGCATTTAGCTAGATATTTCGAAAAACGGAAAAAATCAAAAAACGAAAGATGTCTTTTGATTTTGCCTATAAGAGAACGATATATCATGTGGGTTGAAAGAAATAATTGTGTTAATTTGTCAAGCTCATACTTAATAAAAGCTTGTTCTAATTGGAAACTATAATCAACTTTCGGTGGTCATTCGGCTGTCAATAAATCGATCAACAAGACCAAATGCTTCAAATCAGATTGATTTAACTTTAAACTTGCTAACTTTTCTCAAATGATGTTTACAGAAATATATATTTTATTTTTGCAAGATTATTAAATCCGAGAATTAACTTTTGTCTACAAATGTGTCAAAATGGCCGTTTTTATCGATTTTACTGGAAAAAATCGATTCTGATCAATATAATTTCTGTTTGAAATACACCACAGAGTAGTTTGCTTACTGGAGATGGTAAATTTGAAATACTTTAGCTTTCAATTAAAGCTAAAGTGAAAGATTCAAGACAGTTTTTTCATTTTAAAAAAAAATCAATTTAAACCTTACGTATACCAAATTAATGGAGGTACCTATTTTTATTGTTGGGATCATATATATGTAGGGGGAGGGAATAAAATACAAACAGATCTATAATTATACATCGATAGAGATGCCGAAAATGTGAGGCTACATAAATGTAACGTTTGAATTTCTGGCATCTGATGTGACTTGCCTACCCTTTCCCGATTCCTACCGCTATTTTTTTTTTATCACTGTTGAATTTCAATACTTTACTTTTTAATACCGCTACTGACATGTGGTCTGGACGTGGACGTAAGTTTAAAGTAGAAATAAGTAAAGCTTCAATACTTTTTCGCCTGAATAAATTATTTTTTAAAATTTCGTGAAAATGGTAATCTGACCTGGCAACTAGCTGCGGCCAGAATTTTAAGCAATTTTAATTCCTCAGTCGATACTTGGACTCAGTAACAGCTCTACCTGAGATATTAGGTTGGTGCAAAAATAATGACGTAATAATGTCGTTTTTGAACGTATTTTTTAACGTAAAAAACGACAATATTACGTCATTATTTTTGCACCAACCTAATATTAAGTTTTTCTTGGTACCGTGTCCTTTCAGGATGAGGGCGAGCATAGTTCTCCATAAACTCCCATGCTTTGTACCCCTTAGCAACGTTTGTCTTTTTATTAAACATCCCTGTCTGTTCTGCGATCCATTTACACAAGCTCGTTAGGTAGCTTACTCACATTTTTGCTATGTCCATCTTGCCTTCAATGTGTCTTGCGAGAGTCAAATCTTCAAACCTACTTTTCTCATTATGGGCCGTAGAATTTAAAATCGTCATTTTCTAATTCTATGAACAACTTTTTGGTCCATTTTTCTTAATGTATTATCAACATCCTAAGTAGTATTTACTACAACATATATATTTATATATATATATAAAAGAATGTATAAACATAAAATGTCTTAAAATAATTCTCGGACTTTGTCCATTTCATAATGTGTAACGTCATTTATTTGCATTTCAGCAGACATGAATGTACGTGAGAGATTCATGGATGATTGAAGTTTAAAAGCAATAAATTCGACATGGCTAACCGATCGATCCTCTGTGGCCTAAGCGGTTAAGGTTTGCGCGACAGACTATATGACGGTTCCGTATAGCATACAGGTTCGAATCCTATCGGAGAACGAATATTTTCTATGAAAATTTCTCGGACATTCAGGCCGGTAAATGTTGTTTAATACTGTTTACTATAAACAGAGCATTTACTTAAATATTTGTATCTATAAAAAGAATCTATAAACTTAATATGTAGAGGGAGAATTAATACAAACTTTTTTTATGATTGGTGTTACCTTCAGCATCCCTAGAAATTTTGTAGACGGACACACCTGTAATCACTCCGTCCAATCGTCGGGGGGATATCAGCAATTAACTGTTTATTTTCTCGTTTTTCTTTTATATATGCAACTTTTCATTGGTGCAAGGTTGATGTTTTTCCTTTCTTAGTGCGTGTGTTTGTTTGCTTGTGTGTTTGCGTTTGCACACGCGTGCACGTGTGTGTGCATGAGCCCGCTTTCGCGTTTGTGCGTATGTTTAGAATGTCGTGATTATTTCCCTCTTTCGTTGCTTTTTCTAGTCTCTTTATATTCTCTCCTTATTGGTTTATACTTTTTCGCTCTCTTTCAATTGTAGCAATTTTGACATCCAGTTTTTCAGACAGTCACCGCTCTTGTTAATTCTTGGGCGTTCTTGGGCTTTCTTGAGTTTGGAAAATGGGGGTGTATTTATTTTTTACTTATATATATATATATATATATATATATATATATATATATATATATATCAAAATGAAAAGAAAGAACAGTCAGATTTATAATCCAGAGTTCTTTTATATTTATTTTTAAAAACAGTGCTCGATACACAGTAGAGCATAATATTATAATTATTTTTAAAAAATATGTATTCATCGCGGCACGAGAAATACCATGTTTCGAAACCAAAGTCTAAATTTTAAATTAAACTTAAAATTTTAAAGTTCAGTTCCATTTTCAAGCGAAAAAATTGATCTATGCTCCTAATATTTTAAACATAGATAGATAGATAGATAATGAAAAGATTTGGACTGCTTTCTCCCAACACGAGCACGAGACGCCATAATCGAAAAACGAATACAGTAAAGCTCTCAGATTTTTTTTTCCTTTCAGTAAAGCTTTGAATTTCAGAACCATAATATATTCCGTTCTTTGAAAATTAATCCTAATTATTGAAAGCACCCGAACAATTTTATACACACTATATATAAACCCACCATACATTATCTTACACGAAAACAAAAGAAAACGGCTTGTAGGGTTTTAGATAGAACATTCCATCTAGTGAGCAGATAAATGAGTTGAGTTAAGGCCTTTGATAACCGAGATGGACTTGAAAATAGTCTAGTACCTTGTCACAGACTCAATCCGGTCCTGAAAAGAGGTCAGAGCAAGACATTCTACAACCAACGTCCAGACTCAGATCAAGGGGAACAAAGATATTCATAGATGGTAATTGACCACTTCACTTCACCTTAACTAAAAAGGTAGTAATCTTGTAGAGTTCAAACCTCATTGATTGTAAGAACCATGTTTTATGTCATGTTAAATATTTGCTTTAAATTGTTGCATTTAATAAAAATGGTAAACGTATTTTGGCACCCTTCATTTATTTTCCCTTTATAATACTTCGTGTTTATTCTTGTTTGGGAGATCTTTCAGGTAGAGAGCCATTGTAAAATAACAACCCAACAAAGATATAATGAAATCTGTTTTTGGATATTTTATAAGTGCAATGCAATTACAAAATTTCAACCCGTTAAAATATAATTTAAGATATTACACTGTTTTAAAATAAAATAAAATTATATCTCTACGTCAACGGAAGAGTTCACTGCATAAATGGACTCTAATGATGACGTAGAAAAATATTAGGAGCATAGATAGATAGATAGATAGATAATGAAAAACTTGGATAGATAGATAGATAGATAGATAGATAGATTATGAAAAGATTTGGATAGATAGATAGATTATGAAAAGATTTGGATAGATAGATAGATAATGAAAAGACTTGGATAGATAGATAGATAGATAGATAGATAGATTATGAAAAGATTTGGATAGATAGATAATGAAAAGACTTGGATAGATAGATAGATAGATAGATAGATAGATAGATAGATAGATAGATAATGAAAAGATTTGGATAGATAGATAGATAGATAGATAGATAGATAGATAGATAGATAGATAGATAATGAAAAGACTTGGATAGATAGATAGATAGATAGATAGATGGATAGATAATGAAAAGATTTGGATAGATAGATAGATAGACAGATAATGAAAAGACTTGGATAGATAGATAGATAGATAGATAGATAGATAGATAGATTAAACGTGCCGTGACAAACGTTCAGACTCACACCAATGGGGAACAAAAGATATTCGTACTAAGATGATAGATAGATAGATAGATAGATAGATAGATAGATAGATAGATAGATAGATAGATAATGGAAAGACTGAGATAGATAGATAGATACATAGATAGATAGATAGATAGATAATGAAAAGACTGTGACAGATAGATAGATAATGAAAAGATTTGGATAGATAGATAGATAGATAGATAGATAATGAAAAGACTTGGATAGATAGATAGATAGATTACACGTGCCGCAACAAACGTTCAGACTCACACCAATGGGGAACAGAAGATATTCGTAGATGGTAACCGACGATCTTTATGGTGTCGATTTGTATTTAAAAATGGTAAACATATTTTGGCACCCTTCTTTTCATTTTCTTGTAGCAGCTCGTATTTATTCTTGTTTGGGAGCTCCTTTAGACAGAGAGTCGTTATAAAAAAAAACAACCCAACAGGCTAAATCTTTATCAAAAGTGTGATTTTTTGCGGTCTTTAAATAAACCCGATAAAATATAGAAACGTAAAACAGCAGGAAGATTTTGGTAAAACTGTTCCCTATCGGGCTGCCATTCCTTTAGATATTTTTTCTATGTTGCTCTTTTACACCTGTTTCTTTTCAACATTTTTTTTTGGCCCGCGTGTTTTATACACTTCTTTGTTGTATAAACATAGGCCCGGGTCGCCCGGGAAGTCTTTCACATCTGATCCACGTTGTGCTTTGATTCGATTTTGCATAAGTATGATCAAAAACTAGGGAAGGCTCAGTGTACGTTCCACAAAGAATAGGATGAGAAAATATCACCATGGCACCCCCCCCCACCAAAAAAAAAAAATAACAAAAAACAAAAACAAAAGAAAAAGAAAAAAATAAAGAAGATATTAACAACGATTCCTGTTTTCCCAATACCAGGTTCTTTTTCATGGATTCACCTGACATTCTTTGCAGGTCGGTAAGTAACTCTTGGGACATCTTTCCTTTTACTTCTGCGTCTTGGGGATAACGATAAACTACATCCGCGTCCTAGGTAAGACGATAAACTACGCCCGCGTCCTGGTTATGACGATAAACTACATCCGCGTCCTGGGTAAGACGGTAAACTACATCAGCGTCCTTGGTATGACGATAAGCTACATCCGCGTCCTGGGTAAGACGATAAACTACGTCCGCGTCCTCGGTATGACGATAAACTACATCCGCGTCCTGGGTAAGACGATAAACTACATCAGCGTCCTGGGTAAGACGATAAACTACGTCCAACAGCAAGGCCTCTGGTAATACGTTTTGAAAAAATAATATTACCAGCTATACATTTTTGATGAAAAAAATATTAACAGAAATAGATTTTTGACAAAACAAAAATATTATCAGGAAAAAAAAAAGTTGTCGGCATTAACTGACCCATAGGGGTTGATATGCCGTAAAACAAACCAAACCAAACCAAACCAAACCATTTACTTCTTTTCTTACAGCAGATAAAATGACCGGATTTTACTTTCGGCCAGCGAGAACTCCAATGGCCTGTTTGCCCATCTCTGACTGCGACTGTGGCTCTCACTGTTCTCTATGCATCTCGATGGACGGTTTGGGATTGGCGCTTATCTTGAATGCGGTCTGAGTATATTAAAACCACAACCGGAATTTCATACCTTCCAGTCGAGCGGCACTTGATCCCGAAAATTTTTATTTATTTACTTTTCCCTACTCGTGGACAGTGGGTTGTTATTTTGATGCTCACACATCTCAATTTTACTGCCGGCTCCCCAGGAATAAGAAAAATAATTTATAGTCCACTTCCCTATGTGGGTGTTCGAAGTACTGGATGATCATAGCCCATTGTGTCACAGTTGGATAATTTCGTTTCCTTTGTTGAACAATTATTTTGAAAAGGGTATTCAGACGAATAAGCTTGATTCTTCACTATTTCAAGACACCTGGCTCCTATTCATTGCTTTTGTTTATCGAATACGCCATCAAACTTCGATCCACCTTTTTTGTATTCAACAACAGACGTTAGTTTAAATTTTCTTTTATAATCAAAGCCAGAATTCATTCTTTCATCTTCACTCAAGTCCAAATTTGAATTTCTTTTCTACTATTAAGTGTATAAAATAAATAAAGAAGAGAATGAAAACGACGCCATTTTTAATGGCCACCCATCGGCCGTTTAAAGAAAGTTATCTGGGAGTTATCTTCAACTAACTAGATAAATAAATAAAAATTGTAGTAATCTTTTCTCTCTCTTGCTCTCAGTTTTTCTTTAAATAATTAGAGTACTAGACTATTTTCAAATATACAATTTATATTCTTTTCACCAGACTTTTCTTAATTTTTAAGAAACCTTTTCTAAATCTATTTTTTTTTCATCGTCTGTATTAGCCATTTTTATCGATCTGGCTGCTTAACTCTATAAAAGAATCGACATTTGTTTTCAAATCATTCTTTTGTTGTCTGTCATTCCTAAGTGCGTGGCTCGCCTGACTGATTTAGTTCTGACCCTGGGAGTATTATTCCGCGTATAGAACACACACACACACACACACACACACACACACACACACACACACACACACACACACAGAGAGAGAGAGAGAATAAAACAAAATTAGACAAATAAACTCATTTTGTTCGAGTTATTTTGCTGACACATTTGAAAATATTCCAGGCATAAATCGACTTTAAAAAGGTGACTTCATCGAAAAGTTTTAGGAAAATTGTGCTGATAATTCTTTGAAAAAGACGTATCCTGATTTGACAAACGTCAGTTTTCTTACTTTTAAAAAAATGTTTTAAGGATAATGGAAACAAAAAGGATACTTATACCATGAATTAGAAAAAGACATCTGGGATTTCTGGAACATCTAATGAGGAATGAGGATATGGCGAATTCGACACTCAAAGGACCTATCGAAGCCAAAAAGAATAGAGGAAGCTAGTAACCAGTGTGAACAGATGGCGGAACGGGAACGCGTGATGATTGACGTTACTAAGCGCTAAAAGTGATAGGAAGTTGTGAAGAGCCATGATCGGACACGGCACAAAGAAGATCCTTTGCTAAATGATCTTTTTTTGTTAGATATATTATACTTATATACTAATTCTAGATATATTACACTTTATAAATTTTATGCTTATATAAAGGTTTAAGAATCTGATATTTCAGGGAGAAAACGGAAAATTACATTTTAAAAATGTTATATACCGTACCTACGAACACTAATGGCTATGTCCCATTCCTCATAAATACGTTAGGCACTAATGTAAGTGGTAGTAATATCTCCATTTTGGTTATTCATCATTCAGAAACATTTTCTATGTTACAACATTTTGGCGACAAGGATGAGATATTGACTCTTTGCTGGGTAAATCTAAAAAAGGGAGGTGTGTTATGTACCGTACGTATGAACACTAATTGGTATGTCCCAATCCTCATAAATATGTTGGACACTATTGTAAGTGGGGGTAATATCCTGTCTAAGTAGTCCACCACTAGCAGTGGTTTACCTACTTCACGCCGCTGGCGAGTATTTTATTTTGTTGATGTTATAAAGATTACCATTTCATTTCCAACCTCCGTTTTGGTTATTCCTCATTCAGTAACCTTTTCTTTACTTATTTTGGAAATTAATGGCAGTAATGATTTTAGACAAATGGTAGAGCTCAGCTCAGTAGCATTGTCACAGACTGAGGCGAAGAGATCAAATTTAGTTTTATGTTTAGTTTTTATTTTCGGCAAAATGTGTGCAAAGGTGAAGACGACTGATCCTCCCTACAGCGCCGTGTGAAGAAATATTATCAACAGTATTTTGAAAGGAATGCTTTGTTTTCAACCTTCAGTCGTAAACACAATTTATCGCAACGGGACGAAAGAAGAATCATTATTGAATCGAAGAAACACGCAAAGGAAAACAGCCAATCAGATAAAAAAAAAGCCGTTCCTGTCTTCATTCAGCATGACCGATACTAAACTCTATGAGAGTGACTCGTATGAAGTGGAAAGACTATATTCGATCCATTGTTAGGTTTGCTGCTAAGAAAGTCAGTTCACTGTGTCATACAAGACAATTTTTCTCTCCAAAATCTATCTTGCGTATTTATAAATCCACCATTCCTCCATGCTTTGAATATTGCTGCCACATTTGGTCCGGTACTCTTGCTGTACATTCGGAGATCTCTATCTATGAAATGCAGGATGTGTGTGTGTGTGTGTGTGTGTGTGTGTAACGAATGCACGGCCGCAATTTTCCAAGGATTTACATCAAAATTTACATGCACATGCTCCAAGTTGGTGGGAAGGCCAAGACCGACTTTGCATTTCCCAACTCCCATCGATAGTGGAAATAATCGATTTTTTCATGCTTCTACGGCAGTTTTCATGTAATTTTCTACTAGCCAGAGTGAGAGCCAATAGTTGGCTGCCACAAATAGGCAGGAAGATTCTATTGGCCAGTGTGAAAGCCAACAGCTGACTGACACGAATGTTAACTAGCATGCTAGCATGCAAAAAAATCGATAGCTGCATTCGTCACAAGTGGGAAAAATTTAAATCTGCATGGCACTTTACTCCAATTGGCTCATTCGCTTGCTTAAACTCAACGTTGATTCTGATTCCGCAGAAGTGGGTTGGGTGTGAAGAAGTATTTGTTGTTAACATTCTTTTTTTCATTCGGTTTTTCCAGTTACGAGTCCTTTTTTAAAGCTGATTTTTTGTGTCCATTTTGTTTAGTTCTTTTTTAATGTTTAGTATGGAGCTTAGAAAAAATTCGCAGTGTGAGATAGGCAAGAAGTAAGGCATGTAGCAACATCAGCACGGCAAAGGGCACTCCTTTAAAGGCAAGGAAGGGCAAAAATATTTTAAGTCAAGTGATAGTGATTGCTGTATGAGTCGTTAATGCTACTTAACATTCGTGTCAGTCAGCTGTTGGCTCTCACGCTGGCCAGTAGAATCTTCCTGCCTATTCGTGGCAGCAAGCTATTGGCTGTCCCTCTGGCCAGTAGAAAATGGCCGCAAACTACATGAAAACTGCCGTAGAAGCATGAAAAAATTGATTATTTCCACTATCGATGGGAGTTGGGAAATGCAAAGTCGGTTTTGGCCTTCCCGCTAACTTGGAGCACGTGCCTGTAAATTTTGGTGCAAATACGTGGAAAATTGCGGCCGTGCATTCGTCATACACACACACACACACACACACACACACACACACACACACACACACACACACACACACACACACACACACACACACACACACATCCTGCCTTTTATAGATAGAGATACGTGTGCTTGTCGCTTTCTTAATTGGCACGCCCTGCCAATACCTACAAAAATAATGGACTATTCCGTTTTGATCGCGTGGAAAGATGGAAAAGACATATCAGAGACGCTACTTGGTTTCAGTGAGAAAATGAAAGGACGAAAGAAAGAAGGGAAGATACAAGTCTGTATTAGTGAAATGGAAAAAGTTTTCAATTTCAAATATTTTCATTTGTAGTCCCTTACTTCTTAAAATAACGCCCAGCATCAATATTCTGTTAAAGTTTTTAAGCTCAAATATTTAATGAAGGAAAAGGGAAATTCCTATAGATAGAACTCGCCATGAGCTTATTCAATTATTAACTTAAAAACTATGATTCATCAGAAAATTAAATTAGCAAAAACGTGGACTTTTCATGGATATTTCTAATAATAATAATAATAATAATTATTATTATTATTATCGACAGTACATTTAGGCCAGGTGTTCATTAGTTTTGACATAGAATATTTGTTGATGATAAAATTATAACATTTATAATAATAAGCAATATGAGAACAGTAATCCGAATAAATTAAAACATATTAACAATTCCTACCTAGGAGGCACGGTGGAGTAGTGGATCAGCCGCTCGGATTGAGGAATCGGAGAGCCGAGATCGAATTCCAGTCGAATCCATTACATTCACTTACGTGCTAATACCCTTAGAAAAGGTATAAATAATTCCCCCAGCTATGGGTAAAATAGCTACTGCAGAAAGAAAATGGTAACCTACTGTGGGGAAAAAATCTGCCTCGTCAGTCATGTATCACGCATGGCACATAACTGACTGTCCATGAGTTCAATTCTTTAGACCTACTCGTACAAACCTTTACAGCTAGGACACACCATCTTAATTTTCCCACCCCTATTCCAAATATAAAGAGAGATTTCCATTCAGACATTCATTATCTATTCTCCTCATCTTCGTAATCTTCCCTTCATCCCCTTTCATTTATATTCTATACTATTCATCATAAACATTTTAACAGTAAACTATCTTGAGTGGTACTTGAGCCTTGTATTGGTTGCCCTTTCTTATAAGATACAATCTTAATTTCTCCACATCTATCTATCTATCTATCTATCTATCTATCTATTGTATATTTGGGCAGCAACTTTTCTTTTAAACATGTTTCGTTGAAGGAAAATTTAATTTTTTATTGAATTTTTTCAGCATTCTTACATTTTCCCGTTTGGTGGGAGAAAGGGAGTGCAAAGATTATCCGTATTGTCCATTGCATTATCCCAAGCGCTCTCGGCAACTTCAGTATTTTTCAAGGGGCTTTGATTTGGGGTTTTGATGAATTCTTTTCATGTGTTGACTGTATTAAATGTGTTTTTGTGTTGTTTTGAATACTAGTAGGAGTATTTAATCTGAGCTTCACGTAATGAGTGTGGCTGGAATTCAAGTGAGCATCTTTCTATTATTAAAGAAAAAACAAACTTTGAACACCGCATTACCACTGTTGAATAAGGTGAAGTTGCTAGTGGGAACGAGATGTTTTATATAGAACGGGAGTCGGCAATCTTTTGCTAACTATTTGTCGATTTAGGGTTTTAAAATAATACGTATTTTTATACAATTCAAGGTCAATATAACCGTTCTAGAATATATTTTAAATAGTAATATATAGTGTATATAATTTAGTATATATTAAAAATGAAACAGCTGAATATCTTCTTTGCGTTGTAGCGGTTATTGGTTCGAACTACGTAGGTTGCCGACCCCTGATATAGAAGACCTCTTTCACAACAAGATGTCTCCGGTAATTTGATCTCTATAGAAGTTCTGTGTTTTCGACCAGAATTTTTCTTAAGGATTTGTAAATGGTGGGTGGCTTGATGTTTTTTTTAACGTCACTTTGATCTGATAAGTGGCAGGTGAGGCGTCTACACAAGGAGGTGGTAGTATGTTGCATATAATTGACTTATGACAAGAAACACAGTCATGTTCTGGACAGTGAAATTGATACCCCATATTGGTCATTGCTAGATGGGATTATTTTGATTAGTGACAAAGTTTGCTGTGTTCCATTTTCTGTAATATATTTTAAGCTTTATATTTTTTCGTAATTTGCGACGGAAATATGGTGTTTAATGATTCTTCGTATACCGAATATATATCGCCTCCCTCACTCTTATTCATTATAACTATTTTTAACGCTAACCTCCTAACTTGTGTGTCTCTCGAGATTTTCTTCACGGGGCGCTGGTGAGGATCGAACCGTTTACACTAGCAGTGGATTTTATGGTAAAGTTATTTGGGAAGACTTTCATGTGTAGCTGTTTTCGTGAATGCATCTCTAATTGCGTCTAATTTATTTTTTAAAAATGTAAAAAAAAAAAAAAAAGAGCAGAAAGTGTTTTATTTAACAAATAAATAGAGACAAAATTCATTGGTTTAAAAACATATGTTCGCCATGAAATCTAGTTTTCAGTCAAGTAAACATTGTTATCGACATCTTTAAGGAACTGATTGAACATTTGTTGTTTAAATTTCTGGGTTTATCGATTGAGTGACTAATACTGTCGTTGCTAGCATCCAGTGAAAAAATAGCCGCCATTTTTAGTCAGATAATAAAACAGACGCTAAAAAAAAAAAAAAAAAAAAACGGGCGCAGAAAAGAAAAAAAAGAAAGAAAGAAAATAAAACACTCTTAAAATTTCATTTTCAGCTTTGGTTAGCAAGATTCCTTCAGGAATTAACCAGGCTATTCAACTGAGTCAAACATGTTTTCCTATTTTGTGTAAAAGAAAAAAATAAGCTACAATTAATGGAAAATTGGCTTTTATTTCGTTGTAGTTTTTTTCATTTGTCCGGAAGTTGCCTCGTTTTGAAGCATAACCCCCAGCCCAACCCCTACTTATCTAAAGGAAGCAGAATTAAACAGATGGCTTTTTAGACGTTCTTTTTCACTTCTGATTTACGAAGGGACTCGCTCGAAATCGAAATAAGGCGGTTGCTAAAATTTTGCAGCAAAGGACGCAGGTGTTGTTATAATTATATGACGCCCGGCAAATTCTACGGGGAAATGATTCAGTGTTATTGCGAACGTTTTTTACAAAATAGAATCCGAAATAAAATGAAATAAATAAATTATAAATATTTCATAATATCATATTATTTAGATGAAGTGATTTCTATTCTGCGTGGTATTGTGAAAAGAGAATTATGCAGATTGTTGCTACTTTTTAACAATCTTACCTTTGATGGAGACATAAATTGCATTTTTGTTCATGGTTGAGCTTTGCATACCGTATTCTGTGGCAAGCAATGACTTACTTTTTTTTACAAGATTGCACCGTAAAGATGTTAAAGATCTCTAAGCAGACCTTCGAAAATTTCACAAAATTATCTTCAAAATAAATTCAAAATGGCGTCAAACTGATGTAACCAGTAGTTTTTCTTTTTTGATGGCCATATCTTAAAAGTTTTGAAAGATTTTAAATACAAAATTCTTTATATAAGTAATTTCCTTTTTTAAAATAATCTACAGATTAAATTTCTCATTGCAAACTCGTTACAAAAGCTTCACTGCTTCCAAACAGAATTTCCGTTCGCTTTAAAAAGGCAAGTAAAAAAAAATCTGTGACTGAAAAATGCGTTAAGTAAAAACAATTGCCGATACTGGACAGAATATATCTATGTGAACACACACATACTCGCAAAAACACCGGTGGTATGTGTCATGCGGGTTTTTATACACTTTGAATTTATGTGACCAATAATTTGTCCTCTGTAAAAAGAGCATTGACGCGTAACGTCGAGAGAAAACAGGACAACACCAAACTTGAGTGGTGATATGCCCCGGAAAGGGATATATTTGTTCGAAGTAGCAAAGTGGTTGTTGACTACTGTGACCGGGTAGGACAATCTAGCAGGTAACCGTAATAGACTGGTCCTCTTCGTAGTGGTAGGCAATAGGCATAGGCAATAGCCGTAGCCAATAGGCGTCGTCGCTGCACCTTCATTTCAGTCTGTATTTATGGCTGACACCAGCCAATCATATTACTGTGAGGGGGAACCCAGGTGTATGCGTATTCATTACATCAAGTGAAAAAAAGGAAAGGCTTTATATCAGAAAGAGGAAGAAAGAAAAGGGAATATAGAAAAATTGGGCTTAAAAATCGTTGCAAAAAAAATGGTTTTTGTGAGGACTTAATTGGTGGCAATAAAGTTCGTTCGGTTAACAGTTCTTCTCATTTTTG